>CM019715.1:4199817-4387317 GCA_009760885.1 Achatina immaculata | reverse complement strand
GTGAAGTGTTCGGTTGGAAAATGAAAATTCTTTCTGCGTCTCGTTCCTTAAAATAATATAGTCTCAGCCTCTTATTCTGAGGAAGAGCTCTTTCACTTCTATGGTTTCACTTCAGGAAAAAGGAAATCGAGGAAAGCAAATGAAATCTTGAACATCAGAATCGAACTTCTATTTCAGAGGCGGCATCTACAAGAGTGTAAAAGGTTCGTCGAACTGAGGATATGAATGTGGGATACACTTACAGATAACAAAGACCAGTCTCAATGTCCAAAGTCCTTACACTTCAACTAAATAAGCAAGAAAAAGAAATCTGAATTATGATTTAGAAGGAAGATAATTTATCTGCAGTAAATACAAGCAACCGTATAACGAAAAGCGAACTATGAAAGCATTCAAAAGCTCATGGCGTAACAATGGTACAAGCTTCAGAATTGATGTACAGAAACCATAAGTAAATTATGAGACAATTCACATTTAAGTTGTTCGCTCACGTTTCCTGTCTCTTTGAGGCAAAGAAGATGAAAGTTTGCCAAAACCTGGTGCTATGCAATTAAGATCTAGTTCTACTCCAAACAAATGTGAAACATCAGCGTGCATCCTTGTCTACTACAGCCATAACAAAATATTGTGTTAGATGATTAATATAATAAAATAGTGTGTTAGATGATTAATTTAAGAAAATATTGTGTTAGATGATTAATATAACAAAATATTGTGTTAGATGATTAATATAACAAAATACTGATGATTAATATAAAAAAATATTGTGCTAGATGATTTAACATAAAATATTGTGTTAGATGATAGAATAACAAAATAATGTGTTACACAACTAACATAACAAAATAATGTGCTGGTTTACTAACATAACAAAATGCTGTATTACATGACTAATACATGAAAATACTGTCTTATATAACTAAAATAGCAAACGACTATGTTACATAACTAAAATAACAAACTACCATGTTGAAAAACTAAAATAACAAATTACCATGTTAGATAACTAAAATAACAAATTACTATGCTGCATAACTAAAATAACAAATTAATATGTTACGTAACTGCAATAACAAATTGCTATGTTACATAAGTAAAATAACAAATTACTATTTTACATATGTAAAATAACAAATTACTATTTTACATAAGTAAAATAACAAATTACTATGTTACATAAGTAAAGTAACAAATTACTATGTTACATAAGTAAAGTAACAAATTACTATGTTACATAAATAAAGTAACAAATTATTATGTTACATATGTAAAATAACAAATTACTATGCTGTGAGGAAGGCACTCAATTGTCGAGCGTACAGAAATAACTGACAGTGCTCTGCCTCCCTTACCAAAAAAAAAAAATGTTTTGTACAAAATTTTGCACAAAAAAACCAAAAAAAAAACAAATTAATAAAGATGAAAAGTAACTTGACCTAAGCTTAAAAATAACAGCATTCCAGACGAAAGAAAAGCAAACAAAAAAAATCAAAATAACTTGGCTCATGACTGTAACAGTATTTAGCTCACTCGATGGAGATTTTGATTTGGCTTGAAGTTGAACTGCTTGATCTAGAGTCATCAGTCGCTGCTGATGCGTGGAGTCATCGAGTAATTGTAAGGTGACCTCAGGTGGCAGGTCATGGTGTTGTTTGTCCTCCTTTGTCGACAGTGTGTGGTCGTCTTCGTCTTCGCTGTTGGGGTGTACATGATGTCTGTCAAAATTTCTCTTCCACATCATCTCAGTTTGTTCACGTAATACATCATCTCAGTTTGTTCAAGTAACACATCATCTCAGTTTGTTCAAGTAACACATCATCTCAGTTTGTTCACGTAGCACATCATCTCAGTTTGTTCACGTAGCACATCATCTCAGTTTGTTCACGTAGCACATCATCTTAGTTTGTTCACGTAGCACATCATCTTAGTTTGTTCACGTAGCACATCATCTCAGTTTGTTCACGTAGCACATCATCTCAGTTTGCTCACATAACACATCATCTCAGTTTGTTCACGTAACACATCAGTTTGTTCACGTAACACATCATCTTAGTTTGTTCACGTAACACATCATCTTAGTTTGTTCACGTAGCACATCATCTTAGTTTGTTCACGTAACACATCATCTTAGTTTGTTCACGTAACACATCATCTTAGTTTGTTCACGTAGCACATCATCTTAGTTTGTTCACATAACACATCATCTCAGTTTGTTCACATAACACATCATCTCAGTTTGTTCACGTAACACATCATCTTAGTTTGTTCACGTAACACATCATCTCAGTTTGTTCACATAACACATCATCTCAGTTTGTTCACGTAACACATCATCTTTGTTTGTTCACGTAGCACATCATCTCAGTTTGTTCACGTAACACATCATCTCAGTTTGTTCACGTAGCACATCATCTCAGTTTGTTCACGTAACACATCATCTTTGTTTGTTCACGTAACGTTAGTTGGAGTCGGTTGAGCGTTGGCTCGGTGTGGGGTACTGAATCGCCTGACTTGTCTACATTCTATCTAGATGTATGTAGCTGGGTCACATGGCCGTATGCTTGAAAATCGCCTCATTTGTCTACATTCTATCTAAGTGTGTGTAGAGGGACCTATGGCCGTACGCTTGAAAATCGCCTCATTTATCTACATTCTATCTAGGTGTGTGTAGAGGGACCCATGGCCGTACGCTTGAAAATCGCCTCATTTATCTACATTCTATCTAGGTGTATGCAGCTGGGACCCATGGCCATACGCTTGAAAATCGCCTCATTTGTCTACATTCTATCTAGGTGTGTGTAGAGGGACCCATGGCCGTACGCTTGAAAATCGCATCATTTATCTACATTCTATCTAGGTGTTTGTAGAGGGACCCATGGCCGTACGCTTGAAAATCGCCTCATTTGTCTACATTCTATCTAGGTGTGTGTAGAGGGACCCATGGCCGTACGCTTGATAATCGCCTGACTTGTCTACATTCTATCTAGGTGTATGCAGCTGGGACCCATAGCCGTACGCTTGATAATCTCCTCATTTGTCTACATTCTATCTAGGTGTGTGTAGAGGGACCCATGGCCGTACGCTTGATAATCGCCTGACTTATCTATATTCTATCTCGATGTATGTAGCTGGGTCCCATGGCCGTACGCTTGATAATTGCCTGACTAGTCTATATAATATCTCGATGTATGTAGCTGGGTCCCATGGCCGTACGCTTGATAATTGCCTGACTAGTCTATATTCTATCTAGATGTATGTAGCTGGGTCCCATGGCCGTACGCTTGATAATTGCCTGACTTGTCTACATTCTATCTAGATGTATGTAGCTGGGTCCCATGGCCGTACGCTTGATAATTGCCTGACTAGTCTATATTCTATCTAGATGTATGTAGCTGGGTCCCATGGCCGTACGCTTGATAATTGCCTGACTAGTCTATATTCTATCTCGATGTATGTAGCTGGGTCCCATGGCCGTACGCTTGATAATTGCCTGACTAGTCTATATTCTATCTCGATGTATGTAGCTGGGTCCCATGGCCGTACGCTTGATAATTGCCTGACTAGTCTATATTCTATCTCGATGTATGTAGCTGGGTCCCATGGCCGTACGCTTGATAATTGCCTGCGCTCCTCTTAAAGAAATAACATAACAAAATAACTCGGCCTTGTGGCTAGCCTCGGTTTAAAAATTAAACAGCGAACCTGAAGGCACGAGATTGAAATGCAGAACAATCTGAACTTTCAAACTTTTCAAACTCCTGATGGAGTGGCTGATTACCTGAATAAAATATTGATAGAATCAATCGCAAGAGAAGCAGCTTTGCAACATAACGTTAAAAAAGCTACCACAGAATGTTATCACATCCGCGATAACGTCTAGGATTATCGTTTATTCTCTGACTTCAGTTTTTCACCCCTGCGTCCTTTCGTGGCTTGAAATCAGCTTGTTTCAGCTTGTACTAACTTTCCTCATTCGGCACACGTTAAATCTTAACACTTCTAGCAGCGCGCACTCTGCATACAGATGTACATACATACGTAAGCAGCTTTTCCTGCAAGAAAGTTTAAATATCTAGAAACTATGCATGCTTTCTGTCCCATTTCCTTGTTATTCAGAGCATCAGAAAGGAGCCGACTCATGTTCTGCGAGTCAGTAGTTCTCAGCCTCAGGTCTTGAGCCAAATTAAGAGAAGGTAAGAAGAAGAAGAAGTAGTAGTAGTAGCAGTAGTAGTAGTAGTAGTAGGAGTAGTAGTAGTAGTAGTAGTAGTAGTAGGAGTAGTAGTAGTAGTAGTAGTAGTAGTAGTAGTAGTAGTAGTAGTAGTAGGAGGAGTAGTAGTAGTAGTAGTAGTAGTAGTAGTAGTAGGAGTAGGAGTAGTAGTAGTAGTAGGAGTAGGAGTAGGAGTAGTAGTAGTAGGAGTAGGAGTAGTAGTAGTAGTAGTAGGAGTAGGAGTAGGAGTAGTAGTAGTAGTAGTAGTAGGAGTAGTAGTAGTAGTAGTAGTAGTAGGAATAGTAGTAGGAGTAGTAGTAGTAGTAGGAGTAGTAGAGGAGTAGGAGTAGTAGTAGTAGTAGGAGTAGTAGTAGTAGTAGGAGTAGTAGGAGTAGTAGTAGTAGTAGGAGTAGTAGTAGTAGTAGTAGTAGGAGTAGTAGTAGTAGTAGTAGTAGGAGTAGGAGTAGTAGTAGTAGTAGTAGTAGTAGTAGGAGTAGGAGTAGTAGTAGTAGTAGTAGGAGTAGTAGTAGTAGTAGTAGTAGGAGTAGGAGTAGTAGTAGTAGTAGTAGGAGTAGGAGTAGTAGGAGTAGGAGTAGGAGTAGTAGTAGGAGTAGGAGTAGTAGTAGAATAGGAGAAGAAAAACGAAATAATGAATTTAATACAAAGTACAGGATTGTAGGAAAGTATTACTACTTTATGCTTTCAGACACAACTATTAAAAGAACAACAACCAAAATCGTTACTGTTCATTGAAATATTGATTTTCAAATAGGTCTTTATATTTTGTGTGTTTATAATATCTTTAAAATGTTGAAGAATTTAGAAAGATTGTATGCATCTTTTTGTGATTTTGGGAGGAGCACTATCTTAATTGTCGAGCATCCGGCGATGATTGGTTGTGAACTCTACTTCAGTCTGTCAGTCATTTGCGTGTCCCTTGTGGAACTTTGCCTCCCTAACAGCTCTCCTGTAGGCCTCTCTGTTGCAAGTAAGATGCCCTGCTGCTGATGCGTCTATTCGTGGATCATCAACGTTGTCTTGCAGCCATCTTTGATTTGGTCTTCCTCTCTTTCTTTTTCCCATTATGCACCTTTCCAAGACTGTCTTCTTTAAATTATCATGTCGTTAAATATGTCCAAAATATTTAAGTTTTCTCTGTTTAATCTTCCTTGCTAGCCAACTTTTTCTACGTACGCATTACTAGCCCAACGTCTTCAATATTAAGTTCTTGTAGTATGGATATATTTGTTCTTTTTTTGTCCACATCAGAAGAACTCTTCTGTAGCATTCAGATTCAAAGGCATGTGTGTGTTTCTCAGCTGTTTTGTTAGGTGTCCAAGTCTCTCTGCGATGGGAAAGACGCATGCCCTTAAAAACCTATTTTTGTATTTGTCTGTTCCTCTCCACAGCTTCTTTAGCTTTTTAAAATTTTTTTGAACAGCGATAGATGTCCTCCTTTTACTAGACTTATGTCTTGCAAAATTATTAACTAGTCTGTTCGGGTTTGGTAGCCGTTGGAAGAGATTTTGTTGTATGCCTGGACTGTTTTGTTCTTGATATTGCGAGTATATAAGTGTTGATTGTCTTGCAGTAAGTATGTCCTAAGAATGATGTTGTAAGCGATGGCCCCTGATATCACTAGGTGTGGTTATGTCTGATGCTTATAAATATATATATATAATTTTGTGTGGATGATAGTATAAGTGTTGGGTGCACCCGTAAGAATGTTTTTTGTGGTTCTAGTAATGAATTGTGGTTATATTTTCATTTATATATATATATATATATATATATATATATATATATATATATATATATATATCTTGATATTGGAGTTTTATCTATATGCTATTCATGATATTTTCTCTCCAGACAATACAGTTTTGATATTGAAGTTTTACATATATAAGACTCATGATATTTTCTCTCCAGACAATACAGTTTTGATATTGAAGTTTTACATATATAAGACTCATGATGTTTTCTCTGCAGACAATACCGTTGTGATATTGAAGTTTTACATATATAAGACTCATGACGTTTTAAATGCAGACAATACAGTTGTGATGCTGGAGTTTTACGAGTACGTATATAAGACACAGGATATTTTCTCTGCAGACAATACAGTTGTGACATTGGAATTTTACTTATATAAGACTCATGATGTTTTTTTTTCTGCAGACAATACAGTTGTGATATTGGAGTTTTACTTATATAAGATTCATGATATTTTCTCTGCAGACAATACATTTGTGACAGTGGAGTTTTTCTTATATAAGACTCGTGATGTTTTCTCTGCAGACAATACAGTTGTGATATTGCAGTTTTACATATATATATATATATATGACTCATGATGTTTTCTCTGCAGACAGTACAGTTGATTAATTATGTGTGAAGACAGAACAGTGGTTCAAGATATGCATTGACATCTTGTGTATGTCGTTTGTTTTTGCAAACACATGTAGATACGTTGATAGTGTTATATGTTTTATAGTGTTATATGTTGCATATGCCCAGCTGGACAGTTTTTGCTTTTTTTTTTGTTTGTGTGGTATGGAATTGTGTTTATGGGGGCCTTTTCATTCTGTAATTATCTTGTGAGATAATACACTACATTACATTACTGATATATATTGAACTGTTGACGCTGACATTTTCTTAGACGTTTTGATGTATATTACTGAACTGGCATTTGTGCAACACTTCATGTGTTGTGTGTTAAAGATGTGTGTCCTTGTGTCGTCTTAATAAATTTATTTGTGTCGAAAAATGTACATGGGTTTAAAACGTCAAGTTTTATCTTGGTACGTGTAAAGTGAGAGAGTACAGCAATGTATTTTGCTTGAAGAAACAAGATCCGGGCAACCGGGGTGTAGGTGGCTGGATGTTCTCCTAAGTATTTTTCAGGCGTAGTAGTACGGTAGTAAAAATGGAGACAGTTATTTTTTAATTCAACTAACATTTAATAAGTCACCCAACACTCTACAACTGCACTTTTACAGATTGACACTATCCCCAAGCCCACAACCGCACTTTTACAGATTAGCATTCACCCCAGCACACAACCACACTTTTACAGATTAACATTCATCCCAGCCCACAACCACACTTTTACAGATTAACATTCACCCCAGCACACAACCACACTTTTACAGATTAACATTCATCCCAGCCCACAACCACACTTTTACAGATTAACATTCACCCCAGCACACAACCACACTTTTACAGATTAACATTCATCCCAGCACACAACCGCACTTTTACAGATTAGCATTCACCCCAGCCCACAACCACACTTTTACAGATTAACATTCATCCCAGCCCACAACCGCACTTTTACAGATTAGCACTCACCCCAGCCCACAACCGCACTTTTACAGATTAACATTCACCCCAGCCCACAACCGCACTTTTACAGATTAACATTCATCCCAGCCCATAACCGCACTTTTACAGATTAACATTCACCCCAGCCCACAACCGCACTTTTACAGATTAGCACTCACCCCAGCCCACAACCGCACTTTTACAGATTAACATTCATCCCAGCCCACAACCGCACTTTTACAGATTAACACTCAAGTTATGACATTTTTTTCAAAAAAAGGCATTAAAATTCGAGTGTTAGTTCAGTTTTCTGAAAATCTTCTTTTTTTTTTTTTTTCAAAATGCTTTTTTCATAGATCTCTGACCCCATATCACTGCTAATTTGGGTTCCAGTTCGAAAATGGTTGAATACCGCTGCTGTAACTCAGTGGTTCCAAATATTTTTACATTGAAGGACCACTTCTCCGTATACATATAAATTGAGGATAACTGTTTTGTGCTTAAAATCACAATGTCATAAACTCTTCATTGTCTTTTTTAAAATTAAATAGATGGGACTTAACAAATAGTTTTTGGGAATTAATACCAAACCGTTAATCGCCCGATAATACACTGAGGAGCACTTGTGGTCCGTGGGCTATAAGTTTAGAACAACTGCTCTAATCCATTCATTTCTCTATATAACCGTTTCTGATCCTTTACCAAAAACTTGCTACTTAATCTAGTTTTAAGTTTCAAATCTAGAAAATTGTGAAGCCTATGATATGCTGCAGAGTGGCTCATTTCTGAAATGCATTTTAATATTAATTATGCATAGGACAGCACCGACTCAGACATAGGACAGCACCGACTCAGACATAGGACATCACCGACTCAGACATATGACAGCACCGACTCAGACATATGACAGCACCGACTCAGACATAAGACAGCACCGACTCAGACATATGACAGCACCGACTCAGACATATGACAGCACCGACTCAGACAAAGGACAGCACCGACTCAGACATAGGACAGCACCGACTCATACATAGGACAGCACCGACTCAGACATAGGACAGCACAGACTCAGACATAGGACAGCACCGACTCAGACATAGGACAGCACCGACTTAGACATAGGACAGCACAGACTCAGACATAGGACAGCACCGACTCAGACATAGGGCAGCACCGACTCAGACATATGACAGCACAGACTCAGACATAGGGCAGCACCGACTCAGACATAGGGCAGCACAGACTCAGACATAGGACATCACCGACTCAGACATAGGACAGCACAGACTCAGACATAGGACAGCACCGACTCAGACATAGGACAGCACCGACTCAGACATAGGACAGCACCGACTCAGACATATGACAGCACCAACTCAGACAAAGGACAGCACCGACTCAGACATAGGACAGCAACGACTCAGACATAGGACAACACCGACTCAGACATAGGACAGCACCGACTCAGACATAGGACAGCACCGACTCAGACATAGGGCAGCACCGACTCAGACATAGGGCAGCACAGACTCAGACATAGGGCAGCACCGACTCAGACATAGGGCAGCACAGACTCAGACATAGGACATCACCGACTCAGACATATGACAGCACCGACTCAGACATAGGACAGCACCGACTCAGACATAGGACAGCACCGACTCAGACATATGACAGCAACGACTCAGACATAGGACAGCACCGACTCAGACAAAGGACAGCACCGACTCAGACATAGGACAGCACCGACTCAGACATAGGACAGCACCGACTCAGACATAGGACAGCACCGACTCAGACATAGGGCAGCACTGACTCAGACATAGGACAGCACAGACTCAGACATAAGGCAGCACCGACTCAGACATAGGGCAGCATCGACTCATACATAGGACATCACCGACTCAGACATATGACAGCACCGACTCAGACATAGGACAGCACAGACTCAGACATAGGACAGCACCGACTCAGACATATGACAGCAACGACTCAGACATATGACAGCAACGACTCAGACATAGGACAGCACCGACTCAAAGGACAGCACCGACTCAGACATAGGACAGCACCGACTCAGACATAGGACAGCACAGACTCAGACATAGGACAGCACAGACTCAGACATAGGACAGCACAGACTCAGACAAAGGACAGCACAGACTCAGACATAGGGCAGCACCGACTCAGACATAGGGCAGCACAGACTCAGACATAGGGCAGAACCGACTCAGACAATGTGCCTCTTCATGGACTGATTCTTTTTTTTTTTAATTTAAACATCAACCAGTGCACAAACATGATGGGAAGGAAAAGAAAAGAAAACATCAAAACAGATTTGACAAAATGGAGTTCTTTTCGGATGAAAAAAAATGCTTCCTCTTTTTTTTTCCTCCTAAATAGACAGGAAGGATATAAACAAGAGTTTTTATGTCATTGGCAGCGTCTGTTTATTTCTAAAGAGTCATTAAACTGGGAGTCAGTAACACCCTGAAATAAAAGAACTTATTTCACCCATAGTTTGTCACTGGGGGGGGGATAAACCAATATAATCAGGATAGCGACCCTTAATATAACGATAAAATCCAAACTTACAGCTTGACAAAGAATAAATGGACATTAACATGGCTCTACAGGGCAAAGACATTTCTTAAATCTCACCGACGTAACTTCAACTGGAAAACTCCGACTTAAAGACCCACTAACATTTCATTGAAACCCACGCCGTCTGTAAGACTGTGTATTAAAGCGTTAATTTTAATTAGGAGAGTTCTCCGTTTCTAAATTAGGGTTGTTAATATTTGTGACCCCATTACTTTTTGTAGCTTTCTTTGCCTTTGGCAAGTCACATGACATAACAGATTTTTTTTTTCCTGTCAGATCCAAGTAGATCTTGTTACGCTGACAAGAACTGACGTGATCTTAATAGCAGATTTCACTCTGAAAGAGATAGATTATTTGTGGGACCGCAGCTTTAATAATATTTAGAAGTCTAAATGATTTCTTACTGTGAGCGCTGCAGTCAGCCTATATGTAACATTGTAGAGGCTATTAGCCCGCCCGTTGTAGAGGCTATTAGCCCGCCTATGTGTAACAATGTAGGGGTTAATAGCCCCCTTATATGTAACATTGTAGGGGCTAAGAATGTTGGAGGAAAATTGCTGTTATCCTCTGCAGCCCGCTTATATGTAATACTACAGGAGCTAAGACTGCTGGAGGAACAGTGCAGTTTTATTCTACAGCTCGTATATATATATACAACAATGTAGAAGCTAAGACTGCTGGAGGAATAGTGCAGTTTTATTCTACAGCTCGTATACATACAACAACGCAGGAGCTAAGACTGCTGGAGGAATAGTGCAGTTATGTTCTACAGCCCCTATATATACAACAATGTAGGAGCTAAGACTGCTGGAGGAATAGTGCAGTTATGTTCTACAGCCCCTATATATACAACAATGTAGGAGCTAAGACTGCTGGAGGAATAGTGCAGTTATGTTCTACAGCCCCTATATATACAACAATGTAGGAGCTAAGACTGCTGGAGGAATAGTGCAGTGATGTTCTGTAGCATGTATATATATATATATACAACAATGTAGGAGCTAAGACTGCTGGAGGAATAGTGCAGTGATGTTCTGTAGCATGTATATATATATATATATATATATATATATACAACAATGTAGGAGCTAAGACTGTTGGAGGAATAGTACACTTATGTTCTATAGCATGTATACAACAATGTACAGTTATCACAAGTTAATGAACCAACACATGAACAGCCTGTACGTACTGAAAGTGGATAACAAGGTGGTGGAGGAGGTCAAGGAATTTGTATATCTTGGCAACAGAGTAGTAGAAGATGCAGATAATGCAGAGGATGGATATCAACAGCAGACTTACTGGAGCAAACCAGGCTTTTGCAATGCTGCAGACTATATGGAAATCTCAAAAAAGCTGAGCATGAATACGAAAATCAGGATATTTAAGAGCAATGTTCTAAGTGTACTACTCTATGAAAGTGAATGCTGGAAAATCACCAAAACCATAGAAAACAAGCTGAACTATTTCCAAACTAAATGTTTACGTAGAATTCGAGGAATATTTTGGCCAAACACCGTAAGAAATAACATCTTGTTGGCAGAAATGCAGATAAGATGTTGACAGAGATTACTGAGGAAAGACGCTGGCGATGGTTGGGACACGTGCTCCGAATGACTGACAACTCACTATCAAAAATAGCACTAAGATGGACACCACAGTGGAACAGAAGTAAGGGTAGACCAAATGAGACATGGAGAAGAACAACAGAGAGGATGTTGAGCAATAGAGGGCTCACCTGGGCAAGAGCAGAACAAAAGGCAAAGGACAGGCATTTGTGGAAAACCCTTGCGGAAGCCCCATGTGTCCTGGACACTTAAGGTTCAGAGAGAGAAAGAGTGAGAGAGAAAGAAAAGAGAGAGAGAGAGAGAGAGAGAGAGAGAGAGAGAAAGAGACAGAGAGACAGAGAAAGAAAGAGAAAGAGAGAGGGGAGCTACGACTGCTGGAGGAACGACTCTGTCATCATGGCGAACAAATTAGAACTGGCTAAGATACTGTCCTGCCTTTTTTTTGCGATCATTGTAACATTAATGTCCTACCTGATCTCAGCTAACGGAGTAAAGTCAAAGAGTTCTCATGGTAGTGTAACTGTGCAGAAACCTGTTTATAGAGCCTACTCTAATTATTTAAGCGAGACAGTGTAATCCGCTCTTCGTTCTGGTCGGCCCGTGTGCTCTATGGTCGTTATGGCTTCGACTACAGAGAAATACGAGGGGTGATTGATAAGTTCTCGGCCTAAGGTACAAATAATTGAAATACACAGTTGATATTAGGTGCACTTGTAGATAAGGTTAATGTAAAGTTAAACATTAAGTTTCAAGAAATTAACTGAAACCAAATTTTTTTTTTACAGGCTACTGAAGTAAAGGTGTGGCAGAAGTTGAGAAAATGGATACAATTTCTCATCGAGCAGTCACTTGCTTTGTCTGCATCAAGGGCTTATCATCGAAGGAGATCCATGAGGATACGGTGGAGACTCTAGGGGAGAGTGCCCCTTCTTAAAGCACAGTGAAGAAATGTGCAGCTCAATTCAAACATGGAAGGGAGAGTCTGGAAGATGATCCCCGTCCAGGAAGACCAAGAACGGTAACCACCGATGAAACAACCGGCAGAATTCATGACATGATAATGGAGGATCGACGACTAACTGAGCGGTACATTGCTACTGAGTTGGGCATTTCCCAAGAACGTGTTCATGCCATTATCCATAATGACCTTCAAATAACAAAGGCATAGAATGGGTCCTGAAACTTCTTGGAGCTGATCACAAAAGACAGCGTCTCAGCATGTCAAGAAACAATCTTGGCCATTCTTCTGCAGATCTTGAAAAGTTTCTTCAGCAATTTCTGACTATGGATGAGACTGGTTCATCAATTTCAACCAGAAACCAAAGAACAGTCAAAGCAGTGGAAACATCATGGATCCCCACCTCCAAAGAAAACAAGGGCGGTTCTGTCTGCAGGCAAAATGATGGCTTCCATCTTTTGGGATTCAGAAGGTGTGCTAATGGTAGACTATCTTCAAAAGGGCAGAACGGTCACTGTGGTCTATTATGCTAATCTTGTGGAGCAACTATGAGTCAAATTGGAGGAAAAGCGTAGAGGGAAATTGACGAGAGGAGTCATCTTTCATCAAGACAATGCTCCAGTTCACAAGTCGACGGTGGCAATGGCTGCCATTCATGAATGCGGCTTCCAGCTTCTTGAACGTCTTCCTTGCTCCCCAGATTTGGCCCCTACAGACTATTACCCGTTTACCAAACACAAAAAAGGAGCTCATTGGTCGCAAATTTCTTCAGAAAAAGAAGGGAACCGTATGCTCCAGGATTGCTGGACTAAGTGCATAAACATGCTAATGTTAAGAAATAACCCCAAAAAGTTGTCCACAAATAATCCGTTGTACCTAATACCGAGAACTTATCAATCACCCCTCGTAAGTTCATAACTTCCTAACGTATCAATTACATTATTATAAGAATATTCTGTTAAAAATCATAATGGGTAGACTTCGAAAGAAAATAGAAGAAGAAGTCAATATGGTCCAAGCTGGCTTCAGGCAAGGAAGAGGATCAAGAGATCATATATTCAATCTAAGATTAATAATAGAGAAATGCAGGGAGTTTAATGTGAATCTATATTTATCCTTTATAGACTACTCAAAGGCATTTGATTGTGTACAACACCAGAAACTTTGGGAAATAATGGAAAAAATGGGATTTCCAACACATTTGATACAATTAACATAACTGCTGTATCTAGACCAACAAGCAGCAGTAAGAATAAATGGTGAAACAACAACTTGGTTTGACATAAAACAAGGGGTCCGTCAGGGGGTGCATATTGTCACCCTACTTATTTAACTTGTATACTGAAAATATAATGAGGAATGTTAGAGAAGATGTAGACAAAGAATATTACGATGCCATAACAGTTGGAGGTTATGAAATACCAGAGATTAGATATGCTGATGACACAGTATTGCTGTCCACAACACAAGAAGGAATGGAAAAACTAATTATGTCAGTCCGCAAGAACAGCGAAGAGCAGAACCTCTATCTTAATGCAAAGAAAACTAAAGTGATGACAACTGACAGAACAAACAAGGCAACTGATATATGTATCAATGAGGATAAACTGGAAGGAGTGGAGAGTTTTGAATATCTTGGATCACTACTAACTAATAATGGAGATACAATGAGGGAAATTAAAAGGAGGACATCTATTGCTCTTCAGAAAGTAAAACAAATAAAGAATCTGTGGAGAGGAGCAGACAGAACCACAAAAATAAGATTTTTAAGGGCATGCATCTTTCCCATCGCAACATATGCCTGTGAGACCTGGACACTTAACAAAACAGCTGAGAAACACATAAATGCCTTTGAATGTAAATGCTACAGAAGAGTTCTCCAAATATCGTGGACACAAAAAAGAACAAATATATCTATACTACAAGAGCTTAATATTGATGAAGGCTGGCTAGTAAAGAGGATTAAAGAGAGAAAACTTAAATATTTTGGACACATTAAACGTCATGATAGTTTAGAGAAGACCGTATTGGAAGGATACATAATGGGAAAAAGAAAAAGAGGAAGACCGAAACGAAGATGGCTGCAAGACATCGTTGACGATCTGGAAATGGATGCAGCAGCAGCAGGCCATCTTGCTCACAACCGAGAGGCCTACAGGAGTGCTGTTTGGGAGGCAAAGTTCCGCAAGGGACATGCAAAGGAATGAATGAATGAAGAATATTTACATAAATGTAACCACATCAGTTATGCATGAACCTGAAATGATACATAATAATGCACAGTTGAGTATTTGGTCTTGAAATTCTACTTATCCTGGTATATGCTGAATGTTCAGCGTGCCATTTTGGCGTCTAGATTTGTGCTGGTTTGGCTCATCTCCCCATTATCCGGAACAGAAGCTGTAGAAATATCTCCTGACATAATGCTTTCATTACCGCCTTTCCCACTTTTATTTGGCTGCTAATGTCATCACTGCTAATGCCATCATTATCTGCTCACATATAAATGAGAATCATGTTTCATTTCTTTTCTTCTTCTTTCCCTTGCTGATTTTCGTTTCTCTGCTTTCGTCAGTCTCAAATTCTACTTTCCCAATTTATTCCTTGACGAAAGTTCCAGGTCAAGTTCCATCGTAATTCAGTAGAACATCATGACATTTATGTTTAAAAAGAAATGAAGTTTGACAAATACATGTAGTACTTTCTAGGCTTTTAAAGGCGCATTAATTTTCCTCAAGTCATTTTGAAGACGGAAAAAAGCCGAGAACAAAATAATAGCAGGAGTGCGGAATCAAAGGATGAACAACAAAAATCGATTAAAATGCGCAAATGACTTCTGTAAACGCAGAAAGCGCTCAGATATCTGTAACAGCCAACCCGTATTGCGTAAATAACACGCAGTATGCTGGAACATGAACAAACGAACGAACGATCGAAAATGCTTTATTTTCAAAGGGTTAAGAATTGGTCAGGCAGGCCCGTTTAACATTCTGCCCCTTCATCTTAACAGCTTGCACTCAGCCACAGTCATTCAGCATTTATTAATGAGCATTAATAACCATGAAGATATAATTCAATTATTACATAAATAAATAATAAATTCATCTCTTCTCCATACACTCCACACTCTGATTTATGCAACAGCATGAAATAAACTTGCATTCTTACAAATCATTCAAAACTAAAACTTATTTAAAAGCTGTTAGAAAATAGAACACTCAAGCAATACTTTAAACTACTTTAGACTATACTTAGGGAGGCATATAGTCCATATCAAACAGATGCTGGCACAGTTTCAAGTTATAAGAACGAATATTACTTGTTAAGTTTTACATAAGTTGGTAGGGCATTCAACGGTAGGCAGCTGAGCAAGAGAAGCTTTTTTAAACATGTCAAGCCTTTCCTTCCACATTCATTTTAGCTCTCGTCTCTCTCTCTCTCTCTCTCTTTCTCTCTATATTTTTGGAGAATACAATTGCTTAATCGTTGACTGTGTTTTGGGTTAGATTTGAACAACGACAACAGATAGGGTGGAGCAATGTGCTATCGAATTTTATGAATTAACTTGGCCTTGTTGAAAAGAAATCTCTTCTTGAGGGTTAGATTATCAATATGTTTGTCTTTATTTGTAATATGTGTTATATGTTTGTCATCTATAAGCCTTATTGCTCGTTTTTTTGAAGTGAATAAAGTCTTTTCATGTTTGACATGGAGCAACCATCCCAGACTTTGGAACAGTAGTCCAGGTGTGTTTGTATCTGTGATATGTTGTATGTCTATGTCAAGAAAATGTTTAAATTTAGTAAATTGGCAAACCTTTTGTGCAATGAGTTTGGTTAGATTGTCTACATGATGATTCCAGCTCAGGTGGTGGTCAATCATGAGACCTAGAGTTTTATGTTCACTAACATTCTCTATCTGTGAAGCACGGAGCTGTAGTGTTGTTGTTGGTGAATTTGTTAATTTCTGTCATGTTGTAATGAGCATGGATTTTGTTTTGTTGTTGTTGTTGCTCCAGTTAATTAGACTGTTTATTTCAATTTGAAGAGATGACTCAAGATTAATACAGTCACTATCACTAGTGTAAACTGTGCAGTCATCAGAAAAAAAATGGTCACAAGATGATTTTTTTTAGATGAAGTGGAAGGTCATTGATGTAGATGGTGAAAAGGAGAGGACCAAGAGTAGACCCTTGTGGAACACCATTATCAACCACAGATGAACTTGACTTAGAGTTTCTGAGGGAAACTACCTGTTATCTGTTGGATAGAAAAGATGTAATAACTTTTGTCAAGTCAGGGTGTAATTTATAAGTCTCATGATGATGATGATGACTTTTACTATAAACATTACTGTCATCCTTGACATGTGCTATGACATAAGTGAAGATTGACGTCAGTGGGTCTCAGATCTGCGGTGTCTGAATCATACTCTCCCCCCCCCCCCCCCCCACTGTTTGGTTTTATTGCCTGGGATGTTTAAATCCCCTTTCGCTGTTTTTGGTCGAGTTTTCAATGACGTAGTGTTCATGTTTTTTTTCAAGTCATTATTCATCATTAGTCAGACTATAAAGTTCAGGCCTTGTCTCTTAGAGAATATTTGGTTTCCCAGGGCTCCTCATATCCCACCAAGCTAAGCCTTTTTTTTATTCATTCCAATCTTGCAATTCTTCTAATCATTTAGGTGTCATTTCGATCGTTCTCTCATTTAAGTGTCTTGTTGCAATTCCTTTAAGTAAAAAAGAAAATCTTCTCTTTTTGTAAAAAATTCCATTCATTTCTTCATTTTCTTTCAATTAATATTTCATCGTTTCTTCATTTTATTTCAATTAAAATTTCATCGTTTCTTGAGTGAATTCAGGATTTTATTATTTTCCTTAATCTTGGATATTTCTCTCTTCTGAAAGTTATAGGGAAATTACTTCGGGATACAAAGGGTTAATCTCTTCAACTGTTCTTCGATCTGTTTTTGTCCTTTCACTTTCCTCTCTCTATCTGTCATCCTTTTCCTGTCATCTTAAACCATTTACGTTTTTCTGTTCTCTGTCTTCTCTTCACTGGAATTTTAAGTTTTGTTTTTTTCATTTATGTAAATGAATTTTTCTATTTAATTATTCTCCTCTCTCTCTCTCTCTCTCTCTCTCTCAATCTTTCATTCCATTTCACTCTAAAATGCTTCTTCTTTTTTCTTAATACTATGTCTCTCTTTCCTTCCACATTCATTTTATCTCTCGTCTCTCTCTCTTTCTCTCTCTCTTTCCCCCTCTCTTTTTTCTTTCTCTATTTCCCCCTCTCTGTCTCTCTCTTTTCCCCATCTCTCTCTTTATCTCTCTCTTTCCCCTCTCTCTTTTTCTCTCTCTCTTTCTCTCTCTCCTTCTCTCTCTTTTTCCTCCTCTCTCTCTTTCTCTCTCTCTTCCCCCTCTCTCTTTCTCTCTCTCTGTTCACCTCTCTCTCTTTCCCCTTCTCTATCTTTCTCTTTCTTTTTCCCCCATCTCTTTTTCTGCCTCTCTTTCCCCCTCTTTTCTCTCTCTCTCTCTCTCTCTCTGTCCCTTTCTGTCTCTCTCACTTTCATTTCATTTCACTCTGAAATGTTATTCTTTTTTTCTTAATACTATATCTCTCTTTCCTTCCACATTCATTTTTATCCCTCATCTCTATCTGTCTCTTCTCTCTCTCTCTCTCTCTCTCTCTCTCTCTCTCTCTCTCTCTCTCTCTCTCTCAATCTTTCATTCCATTTCACTCTAAAATGCTTCTTCTTTTTTTCTTAATACTATGTCTCTCTTTCCTTCCACATTCATTTTATCTCTCGTCTCTCTCTCTTCTCTCTCTCTTTCCCCTCTCTTTTTTCTTTCTCTATTTCCCCCTCTCTGTCTCTCTCTTTTCCCCATCTCTCTCTTTATCTCTCTCTTTCCCCTCTCTCTTTTTCTCTCTCTCTTTCTCTCTCTCCTTCTCTCTCTTTTTCCTCCTCTCTCTCTTTCCCCTCTCTCTTTTTCCTCCTCTCTCTCTCTCTCTCTGTTCACCTCTCTCTCTTTCCCCTCTCTCTTTCTCTCTCTTTCTCTCTCTTTTCCCCATCTCTTTTTCTGCCTCTCTTTCCCCCTCTTTTCTCTCTCTCTCTCTCTCTCTCTGTCCCTTTCTGTCTCTCTCACTTTCATTTCATTTCACTCTGAAATGTTATTCTTTTTTTCTTAATACTATATCTCTCTTTCCTTCCACATTCATTTTTATCCCTCATCTCTATCTGTCTCTTCTCTCTCTCTCTCCTCTCTCTCTTCTCTCTCTCTCTCTCTCTCTCTCTCATACCACTCACGAATTAAATCAAAATACATATAATTTATACAAATACTTGCAGTTTATAATTTTCTTTTTATCCTCCGGCCCTTTCTTTTGTCTCATAACCCCTTCCCTCCCCCCATTCACCTGTATGTCCCCACCCCCATTCCCATATGAACTTACCCTGACATAATGAAAGAAAAGTCAAGAAAAAAAAACCCCACGAAGTTCCTATTAATTTCCTCGTCTCATATTTTAACCCTATTTTCATGGCAAGATATTTACGTGGCTTTCTAAAAGACTAGTCAACATTTAACTTGACGTACAGAAATAACTTTACATGTATGATTTGTTTCTTGATCTGCAGGTACAATCCCTTGGTTGTTTCCTGACAAGACACATAGAGGCTATGTTTATCATCAATTATGTGTGTGGTCTTAGGATTTGTGTCCAGTTCCTAAAATAATTAAGTATTTCCTTTACATGTTCTTCTTTTTCATAAAGATTCCATATTACAAACACCAAACACAAATGGACGGTTTTTCTCTAAGATTCCATCAGCACATAGTTTTTAGCAGATTATGCTGTTCTCCATGCTGGTCTTTCATTTCCGGAGCACCTCATTAGCTCCTCAGTCTCAATATATCACTCAAAGCCAGAGTTGGCCGAATACGACTTTGAACAAGAACAGCAGATTTATACATCTAGATTGCTGTCTGCAACCGTGAGTGTAAAATAATAATAATTATGAATATAAATCTCCCTTTAACCACGTGTGTAAACTCATCATAATTATGAATATAAATCTCCCTACAACCACGTGCGTAAACTCATCATAATTATGAATATAAATCTCCCTTTAACCACGTGTGTAAACTCATCATAATTATGAATATAAATCTCCCTTTAACCACATGTTTAAACTCATCATAATTATGAATATAAATCTCCCTACAACCACATGTGTAAATTCATCATAATTCTGAATATAAATATCCCTACAACCATGTGTGTAAACTCATCATAATTAAGAATATAAATATAACATGAAACAAAATGTTATTTATTTCATGAAGTATTTTTTCTGCAAAAATAGCACAAATATTATTGATATTAATTATGGAGTACCATTTTAATAGCCACTAATACTTCAGTTTTTAAAATATTTCAAACTGTGATCGTTTGAAAAAAAAAAGAAAGAAAGAAAAAGAAACTTATATTTTTCTTTTTTTTTTAAAATTTTGCTTCATTTTTATTATTCGAATACATTTATGGTTCTTAGTTATGTCTATAGGGCAATTAGTGAACTGTGACGGTCTTTGCGTATCCTGGTTCAGCCTTGCGCCTTAGCTAAGGAGTTCGTGTCCAGAACGACGCTGACTAGTTTCGCATTTAGACTTTTGTAGTTCTTAAAATGGCTTCCTTACTGGGTGACTCAACAACAAGAACTGGTGCGAGGGACCATCAGTGAACATTCTTTGCGATATTCACTGGCACAGGCGATGGAGAAAATATGGGAGCATCTCCTTCGTGGTGATACCGAGAACCGAATACTGAATACATAATACGGATAGTACTGTTCGCTATTCGGCCTTCTATGATATAGGTTTAAGATTTATCACGGCCTCAACTATATTTTTCTACTCTTCCAGGTGCTCTCTTTATGCTGTTGCTAAGGGCAACAAAGATAATATTGTGGTAACACAGTCCTTTCCATACAAAATAAGATCGCCCTTTTCTTGAACATACACAAATGATACTGAATAATTATGTTCTACAGAAATGATACTGACTGATTATATTCTATACAAATGATACTGACTGATTATGCTCTACACAAATGACACTGACTGATTATGTTCTACACACATGATACTGACTGATTATGTTCTACACAAATGGTACTGATTGATTATGTTCTACATAAATGACAATGACTGATTATGTTCTACACACATGATACTGACTGATTATGTTCTACACAAATGATACTGACTGATTATGTTCTACACAAATGATACTGACTGATCATGTTCTACACAAATGATACTGATTGATTATGTTCTACACAAATGATAAAACTGATTATATTCTACACAAATTATAAAACTGATTATGTTCTACACAAATGATACTGACTGATTATGTTCTACACAAATGATACTGACTGATTATATTCTACACAAATGATACTGATTGATTATGTTCTACACAAATGATACTGACTGATTATGTTCTACATAAATGATACTGATTGATTATGTTCTACACAAATGATACTGACTGATTATGTTCTACACAAATGATACTGACTGATTATATTCTACACAAATGATACTGATTGATTATGTTCTACACAAATGATACTGGTTGATTATGTTCTACACAGATGATACTGACTGATTATGTTCTACACAAATGATACTGACTGATTATGTTCTACACCCATAAGTGCTGGCGATAATCGTTTTCCATTCCACCCTTCTCCGAGGTTCCCAATCAGTTACTTTTCTTTCCCTTCTTATGCCACTTACTGACACAGTTCAGATAGTGGTCTCCTTCTGCTTCTGTTTCCATTGAGTTTACATGTGTTAAAGTGGTAAATAGAATGGTATTGCAGTGTGGATTCTGTAAGATAAAACAACAGAATCTAATCTAATTCTTGCCTCCTTGAAAACAAAGTTACTTCGTTTGTTAGCGATCAAGACCCCATTCAAGCAGTTGTTACAGACATAGAGTTTTATGTTCATTTACGAACAAAGGCAATATCAGAAGGGGGCCCAGCCAGTGTATTGCTACGGAGGCCGAATAGTTTTTCTTGGTTTTAGGGTGAGCCGCCGGGGGGGGGGGGAGGAGGAAGGCGCATCAGGGGTCCAGGGTGGATGAAAAAAAAAGATAAGCGGGGGAGGAGGGTGTACTGGATTATAAAATCTCTCTCGGCGGCCCTGTCCTTTATTTTCGAGGTAGGATCGGGCTTGCTTACTTATGCCGGTGCTGTTTTCTAAGAAGGTTGCCCAGTAGATTTACCCAGAGAAGCTAGCAAGAAAGAAACCCCAACAAACTTGAACGCACGCTACGACTAACTCTCATTCTCCAAGAACTCTTCTACGTGTACGTCTCGCCTGCCAAAGACTTAGGGCGCGTAGTTACAGGGACGTGCTACAAGACGACAGACAACATCTATAGTGAAAATCGATCAGTAACAATATACGACAGCGTCTTGTCTTGTCTTCTGCCTCCCTGTAGCTGGGAGCTGGTGTTCTTTGCAGGCGATGCTGTGAAGATGTTGATGCACAACATCATATTGGCTAAGGAACAGATTATGGCAGCTACTTTTTCAGTCTCTGAATGCAGCTAAAGGCAGAGCGTATGCAACTCTTCTGTAGCAGATTCCACCGCCATGGAATCTATAGCTACTCTCTGACCCGTTAGCCAGGCAAGGCCTGTTATTGTGGGTATCAGGGGAGAGGCTGGACAAGGTCTTTTTCATCTGTCGTTTTCCAGTCCGGACGCCAGTATGTATGTTACGGGATGCCAGCATGTTTGGTGGGCACTATGATATTTTCTATATTGAAGAGCAGGGTTGGAGCTGTGATATTTTCTATATTGAAGAGAGGGTGGGCGCTGCGATATTTTCTACATTGAAGAGAAGGGTCGGCGCTGTGATATTTTCTTTATTGAAGAGCAGAGTGAGAGCTTTGATATTTTCTACATTGAAGAGCAGGGTGGGCGCTGTGATATTTTCTTTATTGAAGAGCAGAGTGAGAGCTTTGATATTTTCTACATTGAAGAGAAGGGTGGGCGCTGTGATATTTTCTTTATTGAAGAGCAGAGTGAGAGCTTTGATATTTTCTACATTGAAGAGCAGGGTGGGCGCTGTGATATTTTCTACATTGAAGAGCAAGGTTGGAGCTGCGATATTTTCTATATTGAAGAGCAAAGTTGGAGCTGCGATATTTTCTATACTAAAGAGCAAGCTTGGAGCTGCGATATTTTCTATATTGAAGAGCAAGGTTGGAGCTGCGATATTTTCTATATTGAAGAGCAGGGTGGGCGCTATGATATTTTCTATATTGAAGAGCAGGGTGGGCGCTATGATATTTTCTATATTGAAGAGCAGGGTTGGAGCTGTGATATTTTCTACTTTGAAGAGCAGGGTGGGCGCTGTGATATTTTCTATATTGAAGAGCAGAGTGGACGCTGTGATATTTTCTAAATTGAAGAGCAGGGTGGGCGCTGTGATATTTTCTACATTGAAGAGCAGGGTGGGCGCTGCGATATTCTTATATTGCGTCCTTCTCCGAGGTTCCCAATCAGTTACTTTTCTTTCCCTTCTTATGCCACTTACTGACACAGTTCAGATAGTGGTCTCCTTCTGCTTCTGTTTCCATTGAGTTTACATGTGTTAAAGTGGTAAATAGAATGGTATTGCAGTGTGGATTCTGTAAGATAAAACAACAGAATCTAATCTAATTCTTGCCTCCTTGAAAACAAGTTACTTCGTTTGTTAGCGATCAAGACCCCATTCAAGCAGTTGTTACAGACATAGAGTTTTATGTTCATTTACGAACAAAGGCAATATCAGAAGGGGGCCCAGCCAGTGTATTGCTACGGAGGCCGAATAGTTTTTCTTTGTTTTAGGGTGAGCCGCCGGGGGGGGGGGAGGAGGAAGGCGCATCAGGGTCCAGGTGGATGAAAAAAAAGATAAGCGGGGGAGGAGGGTGTACTGGATTATAAAATCTCTCTCGGCGGCCCTGTCCTTTATTTTCGAGGTAGATCGGGCTTGCTTACTTATGCCGGTGCTGTTTTCTAAGAAGGTTGCCCAGTAGATTTACCCAGAGAAGCTAGCAAGAAAGAAACCCCAACAAACTTGAACGCACGCTACGACTAACTCTCATTCTCCAAGAACTCTTCTACGTGTACGTCTCGCCTGCCAAAGACTTAGGGCGCGTAGTTACAGGGACGTGCTACAAGACGACAGACACATCTATAGTGAAAATCGATCAGTAACAATATACGACAGCGTCTTGTCTTGTCTTCTGCCTCCCTGTAGCTGGGAGCTGGTGTTCTTTGCAGGCGATGCTGTGAAGATGTTGATGCACAACATCATATTGGCTAAGGAACAGATTATGGCAGCTACTTTTTCAGTCTCTGAATGCAGCTAAAGGCAGAGCGTATGCAACTCTTCTGTAGCAGATTCCACCGCCATGGAATCTATAGCTACTCTCTGACCCGTTAGCCAGGCAAGGCCTGTTATTGTGGGTATCAGGGGAGAGGCTGGACAAGGTCTTTTTCATCTGTCGTTTTCCAGTCCGGACGCCAGTATGTATGTTACGGGATGCCAGCATGTTTGGTGGGCACTATGATATTTTCTATATTGAAGAGCAGGGTTGGAGCTGTGATATTTTCTATATTGAAGAGAGGGTGGGCGCTGCGATATTTTCTACATTGAAGAGAAGGGTCGGCGCTGTGATATTTTCTTTATTGAAGAGCAGAGTGAGAGCTTTGATATTTTCTACATTGAAGAGCAGGGTGGGCGCTGTGATATTTTCTTTATTGAAGAGCAGAGTGAGAGCTTTGATATTTTCTACATTGAAGAGAAGGGTGGGCGCTGTGATATTTTCTTTATTGAAGAGCAGAGTGAGAGCTTTGATATTTTCTACATTGAAGAGCAGGGTGGGCGCTGTGATATTTTCTACATTGAAGAGCAAGGTTGGAGCTGCGATATTTTCTATATTGAAGAGCAAAGTTGGAGCTGCGATATTTTCTATACTAAAGAGCAAGCTTGGAGCTGCGATATTTTCTATATTGAAGAGCAAGGTTGGAGCTGCGATATTTTCTATATTGAAGAGCAGGGTGGGCGCTATGATATTTTCTATATTGAAGAGCAGGGTGGGCGCTATGATATTTTCTATATTGAAGAGCAGGGTGAGAGCTTTGATATTTCTACATTGAAGAGAAGGGTGGGCGCTGTGATATTTTCTTTATTGAAGAGCAGAGTGAGAGCTTTGATATTTTCTACATTGAAGAGCAGGGTGGGCGCTGTGATATTTTCTACATTGAAGAGCAAGGTTGGAGCTGCGATATTTTCTATATTGAAGAGCAAAGTTGGAGCTGCGATATTTTCTATACTAAAGAGCAAGCTTGGAGCTGCGATATTTTCTATATTGAAGAGCAAGGTTGGAGCTGCGATATTTTCTATATTGAAGAGCAGGGTGGGCGCTATGATATTTTCTATATTGAAGAGCAGGGTGGGCGCTATGATATTTTCTATATTGAAGAGCAGGGTTGGAGCTGTGATATTTTCTACTTTGAAGAGCAGGGTGGGCGCTGTGATATTTTCTATATTGAAGAGCAGAGTGGACGCTGTGATATTTTCTAAATTGAAGAGCAGGGTGGGCGCTGTGATATTTTCTACATTGAAGAGCAGGGTGGGCGCTGCGATATTCTTATATTGCGTCCTTGGTTCGTTCTGTGACAAAGATATCA
This sequence comes from Achatina immaculata, assembly GCA_009760885.1. Classification (NCBI taxonomy): domain Eukaryota; kingdom Metazoa; phylum Mollusca; class Gastropoda; order Stylommatophora; family Achatinidae; genus Lissachatina; species Lissachatina immaculata. The sequence continues at coordinate 4,361,886 of CM019715.1, read as the reverse complement.
TTATAGGGAATCTTCGTCATGTGAGAAGGATATCATTACAGGGAATATTCGTCCTGTGAGGAGGAAATCACTACAGGGAATATTCGTCCTGTGAGGAGGATATCATTACAGGGAATATTCATCCAGTGAGAAAGATATCATTACAGGGTATATTCGTCCTGTGAGGAAGTTATCATTACAGGGTATATTCGTCCTGTGAGGAAGTTATCATTACAGGGAATATTCGTCCTGTGAGGAGGATATCATTACAGGGAATATTCGTCCTGTGAGGAGGATATCATTACAAGGAATATTCGTCCTGTGAGGAGGATATCATTACAGGGAATATTCGTCCAGTGAGGAGAATATTATTAAAAGGAATATTCTTCCTGTGAGGAGGATATCATTACAGGGAATATTCTTCCTGTGAGGAGGATATCATTACAGGGAATATTCGTCCAGTGAGGAGGATATCATTACAGGGAATATTCGTCCTGTGAGGAGGATATCATTACAGGGAATATTCGTCCTGTAAGGAGAATATCATTACAGGGAATATTCTTCCTGTGAGGAGGATATCATTACAGGGAATATTCGTCCTGTAAGGAGGATATCATTACAGGGAATATTCTTCCTGTGAGGAGGATATCATTACAGGGAATATTCGTCCTGTGACGAGGATATCATTACAGGGAATATTCGTCCTGTGAGGAGGATATCATTACAGGGAATATTCGTCCTGTAAGGAGGATATCATTACAGGGAATATTCGTCCTGTGAGGAGGATATCATTACAGGGAATATTCGTCCTGTGAGGAGGATATCATTACAGGGAATATTCGTCCTGTGAGGAGGATATCATTACAGGGAATATTCGTCCTGTGAGGAGGATATCATTAGAGGGAATATTCTTCCTGTGAGGAGGATATCAGTACAGGGAATATTCGTCCTGTGAGGAGGATATCATTACAGGGAATATTCGTCCTGTGAGGAGGATATCATTACAGGGAATATTCTTCCTGTGAGGAGGATATCAGTACAGGGAATATTCTTCCTGTGAGGAGGATATCATTACAGGGAATATTCGTCCTGTGAGGAGGATATCATTACAGGGAATATTCGTCCTGTGAGGAGGATATCATTACAGGGAATATTCGTCCTGTGAGGAGGATATCATTACAGGGAATATTCGTCCTGTGAGGAGGATATCATTACAGGGAATATTCGTCCTGTGAGGAGGATATCATTACAGGGAATATTCGTCCTGTGAGGAGGATATCATTACAGGGAATATTCGTCCTGTGAGGAGGATATCATTGCAGTTAATGTTCATCGCGTTGTTGTTGCTTATTTGCAACTTTGTCACCACCATAATGTGTCACAGTCAAATCACAACTACAAACAAGCGACAAGTCTGTTACACTTTGCGTCCACTTCCGCCAACAGATGCCCATTGAATTTTAAAAAAAAACAACATTCAAGGCCACCCTGAGACTAGTGCAGCGATGACCCAGTTTCACCCCCCCCCCCCCCCCCCCCGCCAAGCTGTCCCATGCTAGCCCAGTGAATGAAGCAGAGATCCCTGTAATCCACGATTTTGCGATTTTAATGGTCGGAATGAAAAAAAAAGCAGATCTCTTACAGAGGACAGCAAGAAAGCCAGACCCAGTTGCTGGCAGTTTAGTTATTACCTATATCATCATTCTCATCATTATAGAACAATATGTCCCATGTTTTCTGAACAATATCCAGGTGAAAAGTTATCGATGATCATAAATAAGACGCAAACAAGGTAAGAGAAGGATATAGCACCACAAATGAGATATAAAAAAAAAGGAAGAAGCACACAGTATAGATAGAGTCAGGCTCTTATCCTGCGACAAACTCAAGCCGCAGGTTCAAATGTCGCAATAGTTTAGACAGACATCACAGCACAAGGAGGAAGTTTGGGTGCTCGTAAAGTATGTATGGTTTTACAAAGCGACTGTAAAAAGTGGCCAAAGTCAGTCGTATTTACTGAATACGCTACAACTGCCCAGTACTGATACAGCTGTTGTCTAGTTTTACTGAAGTTTTCGTGTATTGGTCGTATCTTTGAAAAGTACATGTCATTTTTTTTCTACATTATTTTGCTCGTTTTCTATCTTCTTCTTCTTCTTCTCTAGAAATGAGAACTGGTGTTCTTTGTAGCTGATGCGACGACACAAGTCACAGTGACCTGCTTACGTGGGTTTTTTTTCAGTCCGTGGGTGGAGCTAAAATGTAAGAATTTTCAATACTTCTGTAGCAGGCTCCACCACCATTGCGATCCATGCCCCGTCACTCAGGCTAGACTTGTTATCGGGAGTACCAATGGAGAAGTGGGTCAGGGTCTTGGTCAGCTATGACTCGCTAGCCCTGACGCTAGCATGTGTCAGCTATGACTCGCCAGCCCTGATGCTAGCATGTATCAGCTATGACTGGCCAACCCTTACGCTAGCGTGTGTCAGCTATGACTGGCCAACCCTGGCGCTAGCGTGTGTCAGCTATAACTGGCCAACCCTGGCGCTAGCGTGGGTCAGCTATGACTGGCCAACCCTGGCGCTAGCGTGTGTCAGCTATGACTGGCCAACCCTGGCGCTAGGATGTGTCATCTATGACTGGCCAACCCTGGCGCTAGCACACGTTAGTTATGGTTCGCCAACCCTGACACTAACATGTGTCAGTTATTGTTCATCAACCTTTACGCTAGCATGTGTTAGCTATAATTCCCCCACCCTGACACTAGAGTATCAATATGGGTCGTTGATTGCCAGCTGGGACAGCCTCTCTACTCCTTCCCCTACCCCCCCCCTCCCCCCAACTTCCCCGTTTCTTTTTCCCATTTTTGTTTTTGGTATCAACCTCATGAACAGTTCCTGCAGACCGTACAGAATTTGACGGCAGGCGCTTAATGACAACCAGTTCCACTTGAAGCGAAACTGAAGACGAAGGCAATAAAGACTGAAAACTAAATCCAGGGTTTAGATACAAACAGTGAATACCACAGAAAGGAATCATCATCATCATCATCTCCCATGGGAAAAACTGTGTTAAAAACGCACTTATCTTAACATAGTCTTTGTGAGACAGGTAACATAGATCTGATTGCTTAAAAACTGACCTACTTCTGTAGCCCAGAAACCTGTAGCAATCAACACTAATTTTAATATCAGGAAAGTGCCGGCAGAAATTAAGGGAAGTCTGGTGTGAAACCAATGAATCCAGGACGTGACAAGCCTATGGGTCTTTACAACAATGGCTACCAGAATGAGGTAAACAAAACAAAGCCAGCAGACCATAGGTGGCAGGGAATGGATATCGTTGAACAACTCATCGTATTTCTCATCCCAAAGTCGGAGTGTCTCTGTGGAACTGTCTCAAAGCCGTTGGAACAGACGTGGAGAAGGGGCTTAAGTATAGCCATCAGAGACTGGAAAACAGTTTTGGCCAGGCCAGCCTACACAACTGTCTTCATGGCAGTCCAAGCAAGATAACAGTCTGCCCAAGCAAGGAAAGGTGCTGAAGTCGGAGGTACTCAAGGAGAAGGCGCGTCACAAAAATCAGGGTACCACGCATTATCGCTAAATGCGTACGAAGAAGATCATCAACATCACCACCACCTCGTACCGTCTCCCCACGGAAGGTTGGCTGCAATGAATCTCCACTCTGCTCTGTTTCTTGTCTTCATAAAACACTAGGCCAAGCTGATCCCTGACCATCTCTTGATGTTGTCCACCCATCCATGCTCTCTTGTTTTTCTCCCTTCGATCTAGCCCTTAAGAGGGAATTCTGTTGTGTTGTGTACAAGAAGGTATGCCACAAAGCTGCGTTTTTCATTTTTCTTCTTTTATTTTATGTTGTATTGTTTTTGTATGTAATCCTTGAAAAAAGGCTCACTTTGAAATATTGGATGTTGTAAGTTTTTCATTATTTATCTTTTTTCTCACTTTTCTTACTCCCTCTATCGCTTTGTTAAACCGTACCATACATCTCTATTTACCTGCATTACTAGAACCAGTTTTATCGCAGTCGTCATCTCTTTTATCTAGTCCTCAAGAAGGGTCTTCAGTATAGTAATGTGCCGTCTTGTTTTTATGATTTCTCTTTTCATCTCTAGCTGGTTTAGAACTTCTTTGTTTGTTTTAAATTCTGTCCATGGGATACGCATTATTCTGTGCATGGGATACGCCGTATTCTTCTGTATATCCACATTTCAAACGCCTCGATTTTCTTATCAGTTTACTTATTCAAGGTCTTGGCTTCTGCACCTTAAAGGAATATTAACTATATGTGCCATTTAAAGATGTGTAGTCTCAAATTTTGTGATAATTGTTCTGATGTAAAGATCTTCCTCGTTCTGCTGAAGGTGTTTTTTTGCCAAACCTCTTCTTCTGTTAATTTCCGTTTCACATTTTCCATCCTCTGTTATCATATGTCCCAAATGTCTAAAGTTTTTCACCTGTTCAAGTAATTCTCCATTTATTTTTATATTTACTGCTGGCTTTCTTTCTTCTCTGTTGATTTGTCTTTCTGATATTTATTTCCGGTCCGTAATTTTGACTTCCGGCATTTCTTTGAGTCACTAAATTCTGTAGGTCTTTCTGGATCTCTGCTATCAGCACGGCGCCATCTTAGGTTACTGAGTTAGTTTAGTCCGGGAGTCTCACGAGTGTCTTTGAATACCTTCTTTGCATAAAGGTTAAACAGACAAGCAGAAAGGGATATCTCAAGCATTAAATCTCACAGATGGAGTCCAAGGTATGATAAGGCTGGAATTTCATATTAACTCCGATGTTCAATATTAAGTTTATGCCAGTAACGTCTCTATACTTCTGGGCTGTTGGGTATCAAGACGCAAAGAGCAAAAGTAAGCCACTCTATGGCTTCCTATTACATTTCCTGAAGGGAAGTCTCCACTTGCTGGAGAAATAAGACCATTACTTCCAGTAGTCCAAGAGTACAGAATTTGACTATGAAATTCCCTTACATCAGTATGGCCAACAACGAACAGTAGAAAAAAAATAACTGGAAATTATTGCGCTTTATTATGGTAGCTTACATCAGTTGATAGTGAGCTATTTTTATGATAGCTTATATTAGTTGATAGTAAGGTATTTTTTATGGTAGCTTACATTCTTTGATAGTGAGGTATTTTTTATGATAGCTTACATTAGTTGATAGTGAGCTATTTTTATGGTAGTTTACATTAGTTTATAGTGAGCTATTTTTTATGGTAGCTTACATTAGTTGATACTGCGCTATTCTTTTATGGTAGCTTGCACTATTTGATAGCGAGCTATTGTTTTATTGTGGCTTACATTAGCTGATAGTGAGCTATTTTTTATGGTAGGTTACATTAGCTGATAGTGAACTATTTTTTATGGTAGGTTACATTAGCTGATAGTGAACTATTTTTTATGATAGCTTACATTAGCTGATAGTGAGCTATTTTTTATTATAGCTTACATTAGCTGATAGTGAACTATTTTTTATTTTAGCTTACATTAGCTGATAGTGAACTATTTTTTATGATAGCTTACATTAGCTGATAGTGAGCTATTTTTTATGGTAGCTTACATTAGTTGGTAGTGAGCTATTTTTTATGGTAGCTTACATTAGCTGATAGTGAACTATTTTTTATGATAGCTTACATTAGCTGATAGTGAGCTATTTTTTTATGGTAGCTTACATTAGTTGCTAGTGAGCTATTTTTTATGGTAGCTTACATTAGTTGATAGTGAGCTATTTTTTATGGTAGCTTACATTAGTTGATAGTGAGCTACATTTTTCATCCAGCGATCTCAGAGTAGAGATTTGGTGGTCCCCGTAATCACCCTTTCCCCCTCCCCCTTTTTTCCCTTGCACCGATACACGTTAAAAAAACTGGTACCTGACACTTTTTGATGAGGAAATTATCTTTGCAAGTGGAAAAAAAAGTATTCTGCAGGGTGAGATGCACTGTAAACATGGCTGAGGGTGAAGAGAAGGAAAAAATTGACTTGGAATAGAAACTCAGACGCATTAAAAGTAAGCCAAAGTGAGAGAGTATCTAGAAGAAAGAGAGAAAGAAGAGAACTGAACAAGAGAGAAAAGAGAGGAGAGGAGAGAGATCAGAGTTGAGAGACAACAAAGAATATGAGAAGAAGAATGAAAGAAAGAAGAAAGGAGAGACAGAAGAGAAGAAAATGCAAGAGAAAAGGAGAGAAGAAAGAAAAGAAAGAGAAAAAATATAGAAGGAAGATGAGAAAGAGAAGAGAAAGAGAAGAGGAAGAGGAGATAAAAATGAGGGAAAGAGAAGAGAAAAATGAGAGAAAGAGGAGAGAAAGCGAAGAAAAAGGCAAGAGGAGGGAAAGAGAAGAGAAAAAGAAGACAAAGGAAAAAAGGAGAGAAAGAGAATAGAGAAAGAAGAGAGAATAGAAAGAAAGGAGAAAGAGAAGAGAAAGAGGAGAGAAAGATAAGAGAAAGAGGTGAGAAACTGAAGAGAAAGAGTAGAGAAAGAGGAGAGAAAGAGAAGAGAAGGAGGAGAGAAAGAGAAAAGAAGGAGGAGAGAAAGAGAAAAGAAAGGAAACAGGAGAGAAAGAGAAGAGAAAGATAAGAGAATGAGGAGAGGAGGAGGAGGGAAAGAGAAGAGAAACAGGAGGAAAAGAGGATAGAAAGAGAAGAGAAATAGGAGAGAAATAGAAAAGAAAGAGAAGAGAAAGAAAAGAGAAAGAGAAGAGGAAGAGGAGAGAAAGTGAAGAGGAGAGAAAGAGAAGAGGAAGAGGAGAGAAAGAGAAGGAAAAGAGGACAGAAGGAAAAGAGGACAGAAAGAGAAGAGAAAAAGAGAAAGAGGAGAGAACGAGGAGAGAAAGAAAAGGGAAGGAGGAGAGAAAAAGAGAAGAGAAAGAGGAGAGATAGAAAGGAGATGAGAGAAAGAGAAGATAGAGGAGAGAAAGAGAAGAGAAAGAGGAGGGAAAGAGCAGAGAAAGAAGCCACAGAGAAGAGGATTAATCTCCCAGCTGGTCTCTCTGTCCCACTTTTCAAAGTTAAAGAGGTCGTACCCTAGTTTTCCTCGCCCCCTTTCAGGGCGCTGAATTTAGTCCCTAATTTGGCGCCCCACCTTTCCTACCAAATTCTAGAGCAACTGAAGATTCAGCAGAATTTGCTTATTGCTCAATGTGAATCTGTGAGAACAGCAAGAAGAGTGTGAATTTTATTTATGGGTCGAAGTTCCAAAACTATGTCTGACATGCAAGCTCACGAAGATTTCTGTGAACAAGAACTTTGGGACAATTTAAAATTTAATATCACAGCAAAATGTGGAAGGTTAACTTTCCTGTATGTACACATAAATAACATTTTAAAAAATGAAAATTTAGCTATTTTTGAGGTTACCGAAGACTAGTCAAGCTCATTCTCAGAATATTCGTGGATACAGCGTGGTGTCTATGTCCTTGTGTCTACATTCCTCAAAATAATTGGATCTATTCAAGGAAGACATGGCAAGAATACTGAGGGTTTTATTTCAACGAAAATCAGTAAAGCCAGAACATATGTCCATTGTATACCCTGCTATTTATGGTGAAAATTCTTGTATACAACAAAAATATGTCTAACCTAAAAACAGAAGTCCAGAACATTTGCTCTAGCCAAGTTTTTGAAAATAATAATAATATTCACTGACAGTATATTCAGCAGTTTCAGTTAGAAAAAAATTAGGAAGATCAAGCAAGAGACGAAATGAGAATGATTGAAATGAAAAAATAAAAAATCAATATTCCGGCCGAGTCTTTCTCTCACAAGAGAAAACCGAAAAGAAAATAGAAAAGTGAAAATTCATTCACCTCCGTTGTGTTCAATTTTTGTCCAAGTTATGAATGAGCTTCATGATGCTGCGTAACGGATCAAGATTATTCTATCCCAAGAGCGAGAGAGAGAGAGAGAGAGAGAGAGAGAGAGAAGGAGGGAGGGAGGGAGAGAGAGAGAGAGAGAAACTCTTCAAGTTTTTTTTAAAAATAAAGCCCGAGCGCAGAGCTCTCGTAGTTTGCCGCTAGGAGGCAGCAGTAGCACATATGGCGTTCAGTAAATGTGAGCAGTCTTTTTTGTGTGTTGGAATACGCAAGAACCTCGTCCGTTGTGACTGTGCAGCGACAATTTCGAGCGGAATTCCAGAAGGAAGATTCTGTTTTCAACATTATCAAGAAGTGGTACGCGAAATTCCTGGATGAAGGCTGTCTGTGAACAGCTCCTAGACAGGAACGTCCGAGATCAAGCGGTGAAACTGGATTGTGTTAGATAAGCTTACCAGTGAAGCCCCCGCCTAATGTACATCTCTGCTTCCCTGAGCTATGTTTATTTGACTCAGATGTGGTCCTTAGGAAGTCTTCGTGACTACTTGGCCTGGACTATAAATTAGTAAACGAAACGAAGATTCAGAAGTAACTGAAATGTGAATCTTGAGTAAGATGTAGCGAATGTTCAAAAGAGCCAGAAAAAATATCAGAAAAGTTCAGTAACAATGCGGAGTTTAAAAGGGATAACGATCAGAACTGTTTTTGGTCTTGACATAAACGGGAATCAGTAGTAATCTGATGTAAAGAGGATTCAGTAGTAATCTGATGTAAAGAGGAATCAGTAGCAATCTGATGTAAAGAGGAATCAGTAGTAATCTTATGTAAAGAGGAATCAGTAGTAATCTGATGTAAAGAGGAATTAGTAGTAATCTTATGTAAAGAGGAATCAGTAGTAATCTTATGTAAAGAGAAATCAGTAGTAGTCTGACATAAACAGGAATCAGTAGTAATCTGATGTAAAGAGGAATCAGTAGTAATCTGACATAAACAGGAATCAGTAGTCATTTGACATAAAGAGGAATCAGTAATAATCTAACATTAACAGGAATCAGTAGTAATCTAATCTAAATAGGAATCAGTAGTAATCTGACATAAACTGGAATCAGTAGTAATCTGACATAAACAGGAATCAGTAGTAATCTAACATTAACGGAAATGAGTAATAATCTGACGTAAATAGGAATCAGTAGTAATCTGACATACAGAGGAATCAGTAGTATTTTGAACGAAGACAATGAAGATCGAAGAAAAGTTTCGGGACTTGTGGGCCAAGTATCCGTGAAATAAGAAAGAGGAAAAACAACAAAATAGGCGACTCTACGTTTACAATATGCACGGTACATGTTGATGATAATAGTAAAGATTATAAAATATATGTAGAAAATCTACTGAAAACACACAGAAAACATTTTCTTTCTTTTCTGGGTTAAACAAAAACAAAATTAATATGTATAACTGTGCAAAAACATTCCACGATTGCGTTTTTCTTAATTTATAGTTAAAAAACAACTTGGACATGAAGTACTTCTTTCTCTTGGATCTGGCCGTGTCGGCCGCAAGGGAATGGTTAGTGGATCATGATGTGTTTAGTGGTATCGTTGTGACAGATCCACAGAGTATGCTCCGTAAGACTGAGAAGAATTTGCTTCGCAAGGAATTGGTTCAACTGTTAAACCAGTCAACTGTGACAAGCCTAACATGGCTTTACTGTCCAGGGCATGCGGGAGTACATGGCAATGATGTGGCAGACTGACTTGCTGGACAGGCTAAAATAAATGGCAGACTGACAATTGACAAGGGAGACTTTGCTAAAGCTGTATTGGACAGACTGTGGAAAAATGAAGAGTGGGGGGGGGGGGGGAATGGAAGAACAACGTAGCCGTGAAGAGACTGCTGGAGCTAGGACAAATTCAAGGAAATCTGAACTGTGTGGCAGAAAACGCATGGTAAACAACCAACATTTGCCAGGAACTATCAGGAAACATACTCTTAGATGGATGCTGCGGCATGTGACGGAACATACGCGGGGTCAGTTTTTTTGTTGCAGTTTGTTATGATTCATTTTGCTGAGTTAAACAGAAAACTGATGTCAGCACGAACATAGGAAGTAGCCGAGGTTATATACCACATGTTCTATCATGACCTATTTTCGCGCTAATTTCCAATGGCGGTATAAATCTGTATGAGCGGCTGCCGCCTTATTTACCATTTTCCTTGTTCAATTACGTCCACTTACAGGAGTTGTATGTGCTTATGGTGTTCTATTCTGGGGTTTTTAGTAGTTTCGTTCCATTTTAAGCCTTTTCCCTTCATTTTCGTATTTTTGTTGGCTTTGCTTTTCTTCTTCTTCTTCTTCTCCTCCTCTCTCCCTCTCTCTTTCTGAATATATCTTTGTTTTTCTTATAGACAGATATAGAGACAGAAAGACAAAGATACACGCATCATAAAATCAATAGCGCCTGAACTATCCAAACACGAACCAACAAATTTGGATGTTGTGTCGTAAAAAGAGGAGTCTGTCTCGTAGCTGGTTACAACTATAGAAAGTTTGTCTCATAACTGGTTACAACCAGGGACAAGTTTGTCTCGTAGCCAGTTACAATCAGGAACAAGGTTACAACTAGGGACACGTTTGTCTCAGTTACAACTTGGGACAAATCTATCTCAATTACAACTAGAGACAAGTTTTTCTCGTAGGTGGTTACAACCAGGGACAAGTTTGTCTCCCTGGTTACAACCAGTGACTTAGTGTAGTTGGGGAGCCCGTAGCTCTGTCTTCGGCCAAAGATAACTTAGCTTTCTCTAGTCACGCCAGAGAAGAACTCGGGTAATGGAAGTTTTAGTTTTTGTACAAGACAACGGAGACGTCTGCCTGATGCTGGCTGTGAGCAGCACTGTCTTAGTCACCATGAACTTGTTGTTAATGCGCTAAAGGAGACAGGCAGAAACGAGAACTCCGAGAGCAGTGAAACCACATCGCTGCTTAGACTGAGAGAGACTGGGAGCACAGAATGGCACTGACAGAAAGGAGAAACATACTGGGCACACGAGAGTACTTGTCAACCAACACATAACAGGCAATATAAGCTGAGGACACTGATGGATATGTTGAGCACCTATGGACATGTCCAGAGAGCAAACGATGATAACCCAAACCATAAATCATAAAACCATAAACTATGATCTTGACTTCTTTGCAAACGACACTCAAGTCGTTTCTGAGACAGCCTGGAGTCTGGAAACAGAATGTTCCTTGTTGTCTTGCTTTAAATCCCAGCGTGGATTCTAGAAGAAACTTGATGGCTGGCATCCGGCAACACAAGAATACATCGATCCCTTTTCCAGACTGAGTAAAATCCATCGATCTATTTCTATGACCGCCAAGAGATCTAGGTCTTGACCAGGTCAGTTGAGACGGCCCTGAGAGCTGTTCTGTCAATCTAGTGGTCATGCGTGCTTTCGTCTGATTGGACAGTAATGACTTTATGAAAAAATCAACAAAACAAAAAAAAAAACAAAAAAATTTCCATTTAGAAAATGTTAACAAAACACTCACACGCACAAAACTTTAACTAAAAATCTTCTTTTTTTTTCTCCCTTATTCAAATCTTACAAGACTTAGAATTTTAACTGAATAAATATTGAAGAATTTTAATTTTAAAAATATTGAAGAATTTTAACTGAATAAATATTGAAGAATTTTAATTTAAAAAATATTGAAGAATTTTAACTGAATAAATATTGAAGAATTTTAATTTAAAAAATATTGAAGAATTTTAACTGACTAAATATTGAAGAATGTTAACTTAATAAATATTGAAGAATTTTAACTGAATAGATATTGAATGCTCGCAAGTCAAGTCTTGTGGCTAGGGGGGGGGGGAAGATTTGCCACTCAGTGACTCATAACTGACCAAGACCCTGTCACACTTCTCCGCTGGTACCCCCAGTATCAGGCCTAGACTGGCTAATCGGGATCGCCTTAGTCCCCATGGTGGTGGAGTCTGCTAAAGAAGCACTGCACACCTCCCCCCCCTTACTTTTTTCTAGCTCCACTCACTGACTGAACGAAATAGCTGTCGTAACCCACTTCCAATCCGACACGATGCTGTGCCTCAATATCTTCACTGCTTCGGCTGTAAAGAGCATCAGTTAGCAGTTGCAGGGGAGGAGGGAGAATAGAAGAAGAAGAAGAAGAAGAAGAAGAAAGCCTGTAGCCACAAAGAACCAGTTCTATTGTGACCGATTTACTAGCAGCGTGAGACCGCAAGAAAACACCACAAGAAAACTCTGACGGATAACAGTGGCAGCCACCCAACAATGGAATGTTGGTAACATAGCCTCTTAGAAATCAGACAACAGCCAAACAGTAGAATGTTGGTAACATGGCCTCAGTCATAACCGACCACCATCCAACATCAGATTGTCGGTAACATGGCCTCAGTGATAACAGACAACCAACAATAGAATGTTGGTAACATGGCCTCAGTGTTAACAGACAACCATCCAACAACAGAATTTTGGTAGTATGGCCTCAGTGATAACAGACAACCATCCAACAACAGAATGTTGGTAACATGGCCTCATTGATAACAGACAACCATCCAACAACAGAATTTTGGTAATATGGCCTCAGTGATAACAGACGACCATCCAACAACAGAATTTTGGTAATATGGCCTCATTGATAACAGACAACCATCCAACAACAGAATGTTGGTAACATGGCCTCAGCGATAACAGACAACCATTCAACAATAGAATGTTGGTGACGTGACCTCTGAGAGGAATTTTGCAAATCTGTGCAAAAACTATTTTCGAAACTCCTACAATAAAAATTAACCGTTCTATTTTCATTTACTGCGCCATCCGTCCCCACAAAAGCGGAAAAGTCCCAGGAGTATTATACGGACACTGTCCGTCTCTCACTGGGTCAACAATAAACCCAAACTCGTTGGGGAGGAGGAGACATGAGAGCCATGTGTCCCTGGACCTTCCAACTGAAAGAAGAAGTACTCTTAGTGAGTGGCTGTCTGGTCAGACTATGAGACGATGAAGAATGACAGATTTCTATAGAGAAGGCAGTCACTCGTACTGCTCGACTTCTATGGCACACAACATGGCAAACATGAACAAATCTGAAGCTGAGAATTACAAGTATTTAAAAGCTGCATACAACTAAATAAATTTATCTCTCATTTTTTGTTTATTTTAATAAGAATCATTTTTTTTTGGTAATAAATTATTACCTATTATCTTTATTTTCTTCCACAGTTTTCTCATTGACGTTATTTCAGACCTCAGGATTTTAACTTTTGATAATACATTTTAACCTCATGTTTGTTTTTCCTATCGGTTGCATTAGAGAAAGAGAGGAAGACCAAGACGAAGATGGCAACAAGACATTGATGATGATTTGCGTATGGATGTATCAGCAGCGGCCATCTTGTTTACAACCGAAAGGCCTTCAAGAGAACTGTTACGGAGGCAATGTTCCGCAAAGAATATGCTAATGAATGAAGAAGCGAATCGTTTGCATTTAAAATGCTCTTCAACCTAAATTCTGTTTCCCCTTGTGCTAGAATCAGTTAAATACACTGTCATACATCGCCAAGCACTGTCATACATCGCCAAGCACTGTCATACATTGTCAAGCACTGTCATACATCGCCAAGCACTGTCATACATTGTCAAGCACTGTCATACATCGCCAAGCACTGTCATACATTGTCAAGCACTGTCATACATCGCCAAGCACTGTCATACATTGTCAAGCACTGTCATACATCGCCAAGCACTGTCATACATTGTCAAGCACTGTCAGAAGTCGTTAAACACTGTCATACATCGTCAAGCACTGTCAGACATCGTTAAGCACTGTCATACATCGTCAAGCACTGTCACACATCGTCAAGCACTGCCATACATCGTCAAGCACTGTCAAACACTGTCAGACATCGTCAAGCACTGTCATACATTGTTAAGCACTGTCATACATCGTCAAGCACTGTCATATATCGTTAAGCACTGTCAGACATCGTCGTCAAGTACTGTCATACATCGTCAAGCACTGTCAGACATCGTCAAGCACTGTCAGACATCGTCAAGCACTGTCATACATCGTTAAGCACTGTCATACATCGTCAAGCACTGTCATACATCGTTAAGCACTGTCATACATCGTCAAGCACTGTCAAACATCGTCAAGCACTGTCAGACATCGTCAAGCACTGTCATACATTGTTAAGCACTGTCATACATCGTCAAGCACTGTCATACATCGTTAAGCACTGTCAGACATCGTCGTCAAGTACTGTTATACATCGTTAAGCACTGTCAGACATCGTCGTCAAGTACTGTCATACATCGTTAAGCACTGTCAGACATCGTCGTCAAGTACTGTCAGACATCGTTAAGCATTGTCAGACATCGTCGTCAAGTACTGTCATACATCGTCAAGCACTGTCAGACAACGTCAAGCACTGTTAGACATCGTCAAGCACCCTCTGTGAAGTCAGACGAGTTTTCTGTCCAATACAAGTTACCAAACTCTGTTCATGGTTACCATTTCATTCAGTCATGAACATTGTTCACAAAGATGTAACATAAAAACATTGTTCACAAAGATGTAACATAAAAACATTATTTACAAAGATGTAACATAAAAACATTGTTTACAAAAATGTAACATAAAAACATTGTTTACAAAGATTTCACATAAAAACACTGTTTACAAAGATTTCACATAAAAGACATTATTCCAAAAAATTTCATGTAAAAAACATTATTCACAAAGATTTCACATAAAAACTTTGTTCACGAAAATTTCACAGAAAAATATTGTTCACAAAGAATTCACATAAAAATTGTTCACAAAGATTTCACATAAAAATATTGTTCACAAAGATTTCACATAAAAACATTGTTCACTAAGATTTCACATAAAAACAGTGTTCACAAAGATTTCACATAAAAAACATTGTTCACAAAGATTTCACATAAAAGACAGTGCTCGTAAAGATTTCACATAAAAAACATCGCTCGTAAAGATTTCACATAAAAACCACCGTTCTAATTAATGTAGAGTAAAATGTCATAACAAAAATAAACATCAAATTCTTCTGACTGTTTTTCACAAACTATGTTAATAACTATTAATAAACTTCTTGATGAACTAATAAGGAACTACATGAAACTAAAGAAGTAAACAATGAATATAGTTGTAAATATTAAAAACAGTCTTACCTTCAAAGTAATAATGAAAGCTTCAGCAGTAAAGATGAAAAAAAAATATGTGGTGACAACAATAATCAATTTGCGGTTTTCATTTAAACTGAGAACTACTTTCCTAAACCTTTTCAGTATTACCTTCATGCACGTTTCACAGTATCATCTGTGCATCAAGTTGACAACTCGTCGCTATGTCGCTAATGTGTACTCGTAAATAACTGAAAAACTCGACTAACATTGGCGAACGCGCCCTCGCAAATAAGGCTCACTTTGATGAATCTTTATATTGGAACTCCGTAACAAACAATCTACGATAGGACGGTGTTCCACTGAAGTCATTTTAGATATTTTCACAAATTTTCTTTACTCTGAAAGGGAAAAATGAAACAATGCCGTTTATCCCTTATTAGCTGTTTGTTTTCAGTTAATGTCTTGCGGCACTGTACAGGCCAATGTGTACTGTGTACATACAAAGTACAGGCGATAACAATTATTTCAAGAAGCGTGGCTTTCTCCAGAACCTGATATAATTCTGACAAAACCGGCATTATTTTCTAGGCTTGCCTTAGAGCATGGACAATTAATTTGTTTTTGAAAACTAGACATGCGTGAGAAATTTCTTCGTCAGCAAAGTTTTAGGGGTAAAACTAATCTTCTTCTTCTGCGTTCAGTTTCGAATGCTTAGCTTTCTAAACAGGGAATGGGATTGACTCCATGAATCCTGCTATCAGCAGGAGGTCTGGGTAGGACCCCCAGAGTTTCTCCTCCACGCGGATACGGGGTATCTCGGGGCCCTACTGGGCTCTGAGGTCTCTGTATATGGTAGAAGAAGTCTATAGTCTGTGTTCAGGAGTCTGGGGACCGTTTTGACATATGCATTGGGTTGTTGGTGTAGCCTTTATCTTGTGGAGATGAGCGTTTAGCCTGCAGTGCCCAGTTCATAACCTGAAGATTGTTGTTTGTTTAGTTGGAATCCTGTGGGTATCTGCTGTTTGTTTAGTTGAAGTCCTGTGGGTATCTGCTGTTTGTTTAGTTGAAGTCCTGTGGGTATCTGCTGTTTATTTAGTTGGGGTACTGTCGGTATCTGCTGTTTGTTTAGTTGGGGTTCTGTTGATATCTGCTGTTTGCTTAGTCTTAGAATGAGGTCCTGTGGGTATTTGCTGTTTTTTAAGTCTTAGTATGAGGTCCTGTTGGTATTTGTTCTTTGTTTAGTCTTAGTATGAGATCCTGTGGGTATCTGCTGTTTCTTTAGTCTTAGTATGAGGTCCTGTGGGTATCTGCTGTTTCTTTAGTCTTAGTATGAGTTTCTGTGGGTATCTGCTGTTTCTTTAGTCTTAGTATGAGGTCCTGTGGATATCTGCTGTTTGCTCTCTGCCTCCAGGTATCTTGGTGTTTATTTCCTTTTAACTAGTGTTTTCACCTTCCTTTTGCAGGTAAAACTAACGAAGGCCTGATCAGTGTGTGCTAACGAAGGTCTGATCTGTGTGTACTAACGAAAGTCTGATCTGTATGTACTAACGAATGTCTGATCTGTGTGTACTAACGAAGGTCTGATCAGCGTGTACTAACAAAGGTTTGATCTGCGTGTACTAACGAATGTCTGATCTGCGTGTACTAACGAATGTCTGATCTGTGTGTACTAACGAAGGTCTGATCAGCGTGTACTAACAAAGGTTTGATCTGCGTGTACTAACGAATGTCTGATCTGCGTGTACTAACGAAGGTCTGATCTGCGTGTACTAACGAAGGTCTGATCGGCGTGTACTAACGAAGGTCTGATCGGCGTGTACTAACGAAGGTCTGATCGGCGTGTACTAACGAAGGTGTGATCGGTGTGTAGAACAGCTTTGTAAGGAGTACGTTTCTTTTCAGGGTCAGTCACGAAGAGAAGACCTGCAGGCTTAAGGGGGCCGGACTTCTTCGAAAACAAACTCGGATTTTTGAAGCAATAACTCAGTCATTCCTAACCTGGGGCCCATGAAACCCCGGAGAGCGGATAGGGGCCCACAGAAGGATTTTCGCGGGTGTACCAGCAAAGGGACTGATTCGGTTATTTTAAAAAAAATACATTTTTAAAATCCTTTGGGTTCTATTCATTGCTTTGTTTTCAATGAGGGGCTTACAGTTGTTTTATAGGCGAAAGGGGGCCCACAGCCAAATAGCCACTGCAGTAACTGAATGTGTAGGAACAAAAGAGAAACAGCTCAGCAAACTGTTACTTAGCAGATTTCAATCACAGTCTATGTTCGAGAGCTTCTATATTTATCTGTAAGACGAAAAGGCCCGTTTAGTATTATTCAGTATTAAGTTCAGGTCATGTGAATGTAATACTGGCCGCTATTCAGTATTAAGTTCAGGCCATGTGAATGTAATACTGGCCGCTATTCAGTATTAGGTTCAGGTCATGTGAATGTAATACTGGCCGTTATTCAGTGTTATTCAATATTAAGTTCAGTTTACGTGAGTGTAATAGTGGCCGTTATCTGCTTCATCATGTTATTTGTTGGTCTTCCATGATCTTTCAGATTGTAGAAGTGGGGCCGGTGTTATTGGGATAGTTCTGAGGTTATGAGGTCATGTTTGTATCAAGTTTCCAGACTTATATTTCCAGATAGAAAAACTGGTACATAACTCTTGTGTTAGGAAAAGCGTACACCGTGACATAACTGTGATCGTCTGGACTTATTTTAGATATTATTTTAACCAATGTTGTAGCTTTATTTTTTGGTATTGTTGTTATGTCTGCAGTGTAAATGAAGCAGTGCAAATATCTCGGCAAACGAAGCAGAGGTATTTGTTCAGAATCTACTAGAGCTTGCATGCTAGTTTTTAGTGATGCTCTACCATGATTTTGGCCATCTTGTTTCCGGTGTCACAAATATCTCTAATGTTCTACTGTTTTTATTGCTTTATCTGCGCATTACTTCCAATTGCAGGTTTTATTTGTCCTCTCTTCTTTCCTTTTCTTTCGCCATAACCATTCTCGTTTTGTATGTCATTTTATTGGCTTTTTTCATATCTTTGCGCTATTTCTATTGACGACATTTTAAATAATTGTATGTCTCTGATAAAAGACTTTGAGATTTTTCTGATTTCTAATCATAAAGCAGCAATCGTTTTCTGTGGTTTTTTATAACTTCGCCATCATCCTATTCACTCTCTTTGGAAGCTTGGGCTACATGACATTTATCTGACATTTGCGCAGTTCGTTAGCGGAGACAATAACAGCAAAGATTACCTGATGTCTGATCATGTTTCACACCAGATAGGAAAAAAAAACCAGTGTCCATTACAAAGCCTCATGGAGATTTCACATTATGAGAGCGTGTTTCTGGTTAAAAACTTTTGTCCAGGTTCAGCTATGCCGGGGGGGATAAAATCCAAAGATAAGGAAATCGATCCCTGCGAGATAAAGCAAGGGAGAAGTTTACTTACACTTGTCAGTGTACACAGTGTACAGTGCTCTTGTACACATGGACAGAGATAGGAAAATACAGAGGAACTATTGAAAACACACTAATATAAACTTGTACGGACTGTGGAACGTCAACACAGCATTTCTGTTTTTTTGAAAAAACTGCCGCCTGCTTATCTTTCTTCGCGTTCCTTTCCAAGAATATGGACCTAAAATATCTGCCTCATGGCATTTGCCTGCCATAGGGGTGTGAAGTGTTAGTGCCTTCACATTTCTGGGCCGTTACAGCATGTGAAGTAGGGTTGTGAAGTGTTAGTGCCTTCACATTTCTAGGCCGCTACAGCATGTGAGGTAGGGTTGTGAAGTGTTAATGCCTTCACATTTCTAGGCTGCTACAGCATGTGAGGTAGGGTTGTGAAGTGTTAATGCCTTCACATTTCTAGGCCACTACAGCATGTGAGGTAGGGTTGTGAAGTGTTAATGCCTTCACATTTCTAGGCCACTACAGCATGTGAGGTATGGATGCCAGCCTGTGTCCTCGTTGCCTTTGTTTTCCATAAGGAAACACCAGGTGTCCATTTTTTTAAAGGCTGGTTTGATCTCGTTGCCAGTCTTTCCAAAAAGGTCTCTCCCAACTGTGAAGTCGAAATAGGGACCTTCTGATGGGCAGGCGAGTGCACTAACCGCTACACCACGACGGCTCTCTTTTCGAAGAAGCTGTCATAGAATATAACAACAAAAGAAGAGCAACAAACCTTTGTGAAAATGATTCATGTAAATGATAGCTAGCAATATATGACGAGCTTTGCTGTGAGATACCTCAGTTCCTTGTTAGCAGAACGTAGAACGTGACAAGAATGACTGATGTCACTGAATTCCACCAAGACAATGACTAATGACACCGAATTCCACCAAAACATTGACTGATGTCACTGAATTCCACCAAGACAATGACTAATGACACCGAATTCCACCAAGACATTGACTGTTGTCACTGAATTCCACAAAGACAATGATTAATGTCACTGAATTCCACCAAGATAATGACTGATGTCACTGAATTCCACGAAGACAATAACTGATGTCACTGAATTTCACCGAGACATTGACTGATGTCACTGAAATCCACCAAGACAATGACTAATGTCACTGAATTCCACCGAGACAATGACTGATGTCACTGAATTCCACCAAGACAATGACTGATGTCACTGAATTCCACCACGACAATGACTGATGTCACTGAATTCCACCGATACAATGACTGATGTCACTGAATTCCACCGAGACAATGACTGATGTCACTGAATTCCACCGAGACATTGACTGGTGTCACTGAATTTCACCAAGACAATGACTGATGTCACTGAATTTCACCAAGACAATGACTGATATCACTGAATTCCACCAAAACAATGATTGATGTCACTGAATTCCACTGAGACAATGACTGATGTCATTGAATTCCACCGAGACATTGACTGATGTCACTGAATTTCACCAAGACAATGACTGATGTCACTGAATTTCATCAAGACAATGACTGATGTCACTGAATTCCACCAAGACAATGACTGATGTCACTGAATTCCACTGAGACAATGACTGATGTCATTGAATTCCACCAAGACAATGACTAATGACACCGAATTCCACCAAGACATTGACTGATGTCACTGAATTCCACCGAGACACTGACTGTTGTCACTGAATTCCACCAAGACAATGATTTATGTCACTGAATTCCATCGAGATATTGACTGATGTCACTGAATTCCGCCACGACATTGACTGATGTCACTGAATTCCACCAAGACAATGACTAATGACACAGAATTCCACCAAGACATTGACTGATGTCACTGAATTCCACCGAGACATTGACTGTTGTCACTGAATTCCACCAAGACAATGATTAATGTGACTGAATTCCACCAAAACAATGATTAATGTCACTGAATTCCACCAGGACAGTGACTAATGTCACTAAATTGTACCAAGAAAAGTAACCGTCTGCGCATCATGGGTAACAAGACGCTATCTGATCAGAGTGAGGATACAGTTATCATAGGAGTGAGGATACATTTATCATTGGAGTGAGGATACAGTTATCATAGGAGTGAGGATACATTTATCATTGGAGTGAGGATATAGTTATCATAGGACTGAGGATACAATTATCGTAGGAGTGACGATACATTATTATAGGAGTGAGGATACATTATTATAGGAGTGAGGATACAGTTATCATAGGAGTGAGGATACAGTTATCATAGGAGTGAGGATACAGCTGTCATAGTAGTGAAGATACAATTATAATAGGAGTTAGAATACAGCTGTCATAGTAGTGAAGATACAAGTATCATAGAAGTGAAGATACAGCTGTCATAGTAGTGAAGATACAAGTATCATAGGAGTTAGGATACAGCTGTCATAGTAGTGAAGATACAGTTATCATAGGAATGAGGATACAGTTATCATAGTAGTGAGGATACAGTTATCATAAGAGTAAGGATATAATTATCATAGTAGTGAAGATACAGTTATCATAGTAGTGAGGATACAGTTATCACTGTAGTGAATATACAGTTATCATAGGCCAGGATAAAGCTTCTATTTTTCTCAATAACACTTTTTGCCAGTCAGGTAACAGAACACAGTTTTGTATGGTTAGACCTCTAAAAGAACAAAAAACAAAAACAAATCATATACTGATTCTTAGACCTCTAAAAAACAAAAGCAAACCATATACTGTATGATTATACCTCTAAAAAAACAAAAGATAAAACCAAACCACACACTGTATGCTTAGACCTCTAAAAGAACAAAAAAACAAACCATATACTGTATGCTTAGACCTCTAAAAGAACAAAAAAACAAACCATACCTTGTATGGTTAGACCTCTAAAAAAACAAAAACAAACCATATACTGTATGCTTAGACCTCTAAAAGAACTAAAAAAAAACAAACAAACCATATACTGTATGCTTAGATCTCTAAAAAACAAAAACAAACCATATACTGTATGCTTAGACCTCTAAAAGAACTAAAAAAAAACAAACAAACCATATACTGTATGCTTAGACCCCTAAAAGAACACACAAAAAAAACAAACAATACCTTGTATGGTTAGACCTCTAAAAAAACAAAAACAAACCATATACTGAATGCTTAGATCTCTTAAAAACAAACCATATATTGTATGCTTAGACCTCTAAAAGAACACACAAAAAAAACAAACCATATACTGTATGCTTAGACCTCTAAAAAACAAAAACAAACCATATACTATATTATTATACCTCTAAAAAAACAAAAAATAAAAATAAACCATATACTGTATGCTTAGACCTCTAAAACAAAAAAAAAATACATAGATAATGCACTTTTAGACATGAAGAAAAGGAAAAAATATAATGAAACTAGAATTAATTAGGACTTGACCCACGGACTCCGATAGATCTAGCACCTGTCTAGCCTTGAGAAAACAGTGCTTTAATCAGTTTAGCCATCTAGCACCAGTCCAGCCATGAGAGAACAGTGTCTTAATCAGCTTAATCATCTAGCACCCGTCTAGCCATGAGAGAACAGTGATTTAATCAGTTTAGTTATCTAGCACCCGTCTAGCAATGATGAACAGTGATTTAATCAGTTTAGTTATCTAGCCATGAGAGAACAGTGATTTAATCAGTTTAGCTATCTAGCACGCGTCTAGCCATGAGAGATCAGTGATTTAATCAGTTTAGCTATCTAGCACGCGTCTAGCCATGAGAGAACAGTGATTTAATCAGTTTAGCTATCTAGCACGCGTCTAGCCATGAGAGAACAGTGATTTAATCAGTTTAGCTATCTAGCACGCGTCTAGCCATGAGAGAACAGTGATTTAATCAGTTTAACTGTCTAGCACCTCCTCTTCCCACCCCCCACACCCCAAAAAAAAAATTGATAGAGAAGCCATCAATGCCTGTCTGGTCGGAATTCGTGACTTGATGATTTTTCCGAGATCTAACCACACAGCACTGTTCTATTACATTGCCGTGTCAAAACCTCCTTGTTTCCTGTTTGCAGAAATCTGCTGTCATCCGTACCTGGCTTCTTATTTGAAGAAATGTACTTTCATTCGTACCTGCTTTTCTATTTGTAGAAATCTACTATCATCCGTACCTGTTTTCCTATTTGTAGAAATCTACTATCATTCGATACCTGTTTTCCTATTTGTAGAAATCTACTATCATCCGTACCTGTTTTCCTATTTGTAGAAATCTACTATCATTCGTACCTGTTTTCCTATTTGTAGAAATCTACTATCATTCGTACCTGTTTTCCTATTTGCAGCAATCTGCTATCATCCGTGCCTGGTTTCCTATGTGTAGAAATCTACTATCATCCGTACCTGGTTTCCTATTTGTAGAAATCTACTATCATCCGTACCTAGTTTCCTATTTGTAGAAATCTACTATCATCCGTATCTGTTTTCCTATTTGTAGAAATCTACTATCATCCGTACCTAGTTTCCTATTTGTAGAAATCTACTATCATCCGTGCCTGGTTTCCTATTTGTAGAAATCTACTATCATCCGTACCTAGTTTCCTATTTGTAGAAGTCTACTATCACCCCTACCTGGTTTCCTATTTGTAGAAATCTACTATCATCCGTACCTAGTTTCCTGTTTGTAGAAGTCTACTATCACCCCTACCTAGTTTCCTATTTGTAGAAATCTACTATCACCCGTACCTGGTTTCCTATTTGTAGAAGTCTACTATCACCCCTACCTAGTTTCCTATTTGTAGAAATCTACTATCACCCGTACCTGGTTTCCTATTTGTAGAAGTCTACTATCACCCCTACCTAGTTTCCTATTTGTAGAAATCTACTATCATCCGTACCTAGTTTCCTGTTTGTAGAAATCTACTATCACCCGTACCTGGTTTCCTATTTGTAGAAGTCTACTATCACCCCTACCAGCACTATTGCTGTAACAGTGAGAAATCATTTTGTCTGTTTTCAGATTTGTTGCTAATAAATCTCTCACAAAATTGTCTAAGCGTCCTGTTGATTTGATTGTATTTATCAACAACTACTCTTTTATGTATATCACCAAATTACATGTTAAATACTTTTTTCCCTTGGATTTGCGCCAGAACGCTTTATATTTTCACTCTCCTTCCACATTTCTTCGCCACCTTGGGTCCTCCCATCTCCCCCTCGGGTGTCAATCTCGTGGCTGTCCTAGTTATATTGCTGGGGTCTCTTCGGAGTTCATGACCAATCCATTTCCAACGGTTTTGTGTATGTGTGGGTGTTTTTTTTTTCTTTGCTGTTGTGCCATGCATATCTTCTAGCTCACATTGGGCTAGCAAGTCTTTATTATTCAGTGTTTGTGACAGATGTAACTCTTATGAGAACTAGAAGAAATATATCTTTCTACACTTTACCGTTGCCCTGATTATTCATGCCTGTAAAATTCGGTTAAAAGTCATAATGGGTAGACTTCGTAAGAAAATAGAAGAAGAAGTCAATATGGTCCGAGCTGGTTTCAGGCAAGGAAGAGGATCAAGAGACCTTATATTCAATAGAGAAATAATAATAGAAAAATGCAGAGAATTTAATGTGAATCTATATTTATCTTTTATAGACTATTCAAAAGCATTTGATTGTGTACAACACCAGAAACTTTGGGAAATAATGGAAAAAAAACGGGATTTCCAACACATGTGTCACAATTAATATCACTGGTGTATCTAGACCAACAGGCAGCAGTAAGAATAAATGGTGAAACAACAACTCAGTTCGAAATAAAACAAGGAGTCCGTCAGGGGTGCATATTGTCAACCTACTTATTTAACTTGTATACTGAAAATATAATGAGGAATGTTAGAGAAGATGTAGACAAAGAATATTACGATGCCATAACAATTGGAGGTTATGAAATACCAGAGATAAGATATGCTGATGATACAGTATTACTGTTCACAACACAAAAAAGAATTGAAAAACTAATTATATCAGTCCGTAAGAACAGCGAAGAGCAAAACCTCTATCTTAATGCGAGGAAAACTAAATTGATGACAACTGACAAAACAAATAAGGCAGCTGAAGTATGTATCAATGAGGAAAAATTGGATGAAGTGGAGAGTTTTTAATATCTTGGATCACTACTAACTAATAATGGAGATACAATGAGGGATATTAAAAGGAGGACATCTGTCGCTTTTCAGAAAGTAAAACAACTAAAGAAGCTGTGGAGAAGAATAGACAGAACTACACAAATAAGATTTTTAAGGGCATGCATCTTTCCCATTGCAACATAGTCCTGTGAGACCTGGACACTTAACAAAACAGCTGAGAAACACATAAATGCCTTTGAATGTAAATGCTACACAAGAGTTCTTCAAATATCGTGGACACAAAAAAGAACAAATATGTCCATATTACAGGGGGTGAAGACGCTCAATAAAGTAATCAGCGACCCATAGCTGACATGCCAGCGTCAGGGTTAGCGACCCATAGCTGACATGCCAGCGTCAGGGTTAGCGACCCATAGCTGACCAAGACCCTGTCCCACTTCTCCGTGGTACTCCCAGTAACAGGCCTAGCCTGGCTAACAGGGCAGGGATCGCCATAGTCCCCATGGTGGTGGAGTCTGCTAAAAAAGCATTGCACTCCCCTTGATTTTTAGCTGTACTCCGGGACTGAAAAAGTAGCCGTCATAACCCGCTCCCACGCCGATACGATGCTATGCCTCAACATCTCTACAGCATCGGTTGCAAAGAACAACATCTCGCAGTTACAGGGAGTTCGTACAGGTACAAGTAGAAATCTATACTACAAGAACTTAATACTGAGGAAGGCTGGATAATAAAGAGAACTAAACAGAGAAAACTTAAATACTTTGGACACCCATTAAACGTCATGAGAATTTAGAGAAGACCGCTTTGGAAGGGTACATAATGGGAAAAAGAAAAAAAAGGAAGTTCAAGGCGAAGATGGCTGCAAGACATCGTTGATAATCTGCAAATGGATGCATCAGCAGTAAGGAATCTTGCTTACAACCGAGAGCTGCTAGGGAGGCAAAGTTCTGCAAGGGACATGCAAATGACTGACTGAAACTTTATACTTAACACTTTTTCTACAGTCAGTCTAAGGAGTCAGATAGTTTTCTTCCTTCCTTCGCTTTATCTACAAAATAAACTAAATTCTGTAAGATCTACTATTACGATACCCTTCCCATGACTGACGACACTGTACATCTTTCAGTGTGTCTTGTGCGTGTCATGGGTCACCAGTTTAAACTGACCGTCAGGTGAAATTTCATACCCTGTGTTTTGATGAACTAAAATATTACATTAGGCACTTGTGATTTTGTAGAGTTTCTGCAACGCTCCTTGCCACATTTATATGGTTTCTTCTTAACATCATTACAAAATGTGTTTGAAATCTAATTTCCGGTATCTCCTCTCAAGGTAGCCATATTTGATTTGGTTGTCCTTTGTCTTCTTTATTCAGGTGTTTTCTCTGACTACGAATAATATGTTGAGACGTGAGGCCTTGGAAAAGTTTCTGCGCGGTGCGTGCTCGAGCTGAGCTTTAACGGTGTAGTAGATGTGTCAAAGAAATCTGTCCCCAGACACGCTGACGAGCCTAGGAAGGAGAATGGGGGGTCGGAGGGCAGAGAGACGGGAAAGAGAGAAGAATGGTAATATAAAAATACTAAGTATACGAACTCTCGAATTCCACTGTTAGTTCAATATTCTTATGAATTATTTACAGTATAGTACGTAATCAAAATTATTATGAATTGTTTACAGTATAGTATGTAATCACAAAAAATGTCATACTCTTAATCACAAAAGTGAGAAAAATAATACGTTTACGCACAAATAAAAGACTTTAACTGCAGATCTCTTCTTTTTTAAAACCAGAACACATCGAACTATTTTTCAAAGGCGGAACCATACACCTCCATCTACTTTTATTCAAAGACTGAACCATACACCTCTATCTACCTTTATTCAAAGATTGAACCATACACCTCTATCTACCTTTATTCAAAGATTGAACCATACACCTCTATCTACCTTTATTCAAAGATTGAACCATACACCTCTATCTACCTTTATTCAAAGATTGAACCATACACCTCTAGCAACCTTTATTCAAGACTGAACCAAACACCTCTATCTACCTTTATTCAAAGACTGAAGAACGATGAAAAAAAAGTGGCGCTAGTGTGTCCGTTACGAAAAAATAGGACATCTACGAAAGTTTGAAATGTAATTATTGGAGAGCGGGTAAAAAAGTAAGCGCAGTTTTCCTCTAGAAATCCTAAATGGAGTAGTACGCTGTTATAGCACAGATGTGTTAGGTTACTCCTCTTTAAATAGATATGAGCGGGGGCGCGTCCGCCATTTTGGAAATATGATGTCAGCAAATCAGATCCAAGATGGCAGCTCCCTTAAAGCATGCACGAGAGAGGAACGTCTGACACTAACACTGAAGAGAAACGAATGAAACGAGAAAACTGGCGGGTAACAACAGATTTGAAGACTAGTCATGGTTCGACGCACATCATTCACAACTTGCTGCAGTACCGAAAAGTCTCCTGAGAAACGAATAACCGAGCATTATTCCTCTCTCGTGTTTGCTTCTAAGTTAACTGCCGGCTTAGATCTAGTTTGCTGACGTTGTATTTTCAAAATGGCCGATGTACATCCAGGCGCATGTATCTAAGGAGAGAATGGATAACATATCTGTACTACAGCTTTATACTACCAGATTTCGAATTTTTAGACTAAAATTGCAGTTACGTTTTGACTTGCCGTCGTAACTGAAAAGCGATGAAAGAGAAAAACAACTAGAAACGACGACACGAAAAAGCGGGTATGCTAGTGCATTGAGTGTCCAGACATACTTGAGTGACATCGGTGAGCCACTTACACTACTGGGCATGAGATGGTTTTGGGCTGGGTTTTATTTTCACGTGTGACAATGTGACACTTGGCAGGGTAAACATTGTTAACACTGAAGTGTACAGCAGCAATATCACGCTTCTACCAGCTTCTTGCCAGACCTAAACTCTGTTGAGAAGACTTTGGATGTCATACAACTATTTATAACATTCCAGCTCTAACACAGACTTTGGATGTCATACAACTATTTATAACATTCCAGTTCTAACACATACTCTGGATGCCTTACAACTATTTATAACTTTCCAGTTTTAACACAAACTTTGGATGCCTTACAACTATTTATAACTTTCCAGTTCTAACACAGACTTTGGATGCCTTACAACTATTTATAACATTCCAGTTCTAACACAGACTTTGGATGTCTTACAACTATTTATAACATTCCAGTTCTAACACAGACTTTGGATGCCTTACAACTATTTATAACTTTCCAGTTCTAACACAGACTTTGGATGCCTTACAACTATTTATAACTTTCCAGTTCTAACACAGACTTTGGATGCCTTACAACTATTTATAACTTTCCAGTTCTAACACAGACTTTGGACACCATAGAAGAATTGCTGATGGTTAATGGAAGAACCAGCCCTCACAACCGATTGAACAGGTTTGTTTCTCTTGTTCATCCCACTCTTTATTAATGATGATTAATTCTTCGGAGATCTCTTTAAGTTTGGAATTTTGACGTTTAAAAAGTGCCTTTTCTAAACGTTCTTATCGCCATCTTCAATATTTTGATACTTTCCCGTACAAAATATTATTTGACCATCAAATTCAGTCTTTTTGGTAAATTAAATTTTGAATAATCAATACTGAGAATTGTAACTTTTTAATGATGTAAAAGCGACATTTCATTATGCACTTTATAACTTTTCTTGAGCAGTAAAAGAACACTTTTCTGGAAATTATCAGTTTATGTGAGAAAACCTTTGATACAAGGTCAGGGCTGGTTTAATGAGAAAACCTTTGATACATGGCCGGAGCTGGTTTAAGCCTTTCGTCTGCTGGAATGTTCTAATCAGGTGAGGCCGACAAAGAGAGCGGGTTTGTTTACTCTTAAAAATATTGATTGTGCGATTAGTATCTTCTTCTTCTTCTTCTGCTTCTTCTTCTAACAAGTTATGAAAGTTCCTGCCCCGAGTAATACTTATATAACAGCATCCTTAGCTCATACCCGCCGGTGCCTGGTTGCTATAGAGTCAGAAAGGTCAAAAGTTGAAGATATCGCGAACGTAAGTTGTCAGTGTCTACAAACTATCGCCTGGGGTAGAGTAGTGCAGTCAATATGTGACTGATTTCTCATTTCTCTCTGTCGGCCAACCACTGAAAGTGAATATCTGATGAACTAGTGTTTGGAAAACCTGAAAATTTACGTAGTCTTAAAGCAGAGCAAGGCACACTTTAAAAAAACTATCAGTGTGTGAAGGGTAAAGAGGATATGAAGGAACAATCAGTTCCATGAATGTAAGACTTGTGTTTGAGTCGGTACAGGGAAACATAACATCATGTTCCCGTTCCTAAAAAATGCAGATGTACCTCTAGATCTCTTTCTTTCTTTCTTTCTCTCTTTCACTCTCTTTCTCTATATCTTTCTCTCTTCAATGTTTGTTACATGAACAGCATATTTTTAGAATGTCTGGAATAGAGTGAAAGATGTATGATAAAGGGCAGAATGTCAAACGGGCCTGCATGCCCAATTCTTAACCCTTTTTGAAATAAAGATCAATCAATCAATTAATCTCTCTTTCTTTCTCTCTTTCTTTCTCTCTCTTCCTCTCTCTCTTTTTCTATCTTTTTCTCTATCTCTTTCTCTCTCTCTCTTTCATTCTCTCTCTAACTCTTTCTCCTTCTTTCTCTCTCTTTCTGTCTCTCTTTATTTCTCGGTCTCTCTCTCTCTCTCTCTTAACCCTTTGAAAATAAAGTATATTAGTTCGTTCTCTCTTTCTACTCTCTCTCTCTCTCTTTCTCTCTCTCTCTTTCTTCTCTCTCCTACTTTCTCTCTTTCCACTCTCTCTCTTTCTTTCTCTCTCTTTCTTCTCTCTCCTACTTTCTCTCTTTCCACTCTCTCTCTTTCTTTCTCTCTCTTTCTTCTCTCTCCTACTTTCTCTCTCTCTTTCTTCTCTCTCCTACTTTCTCTCTTTCTACTCTCTCTCTCTTTCTTCTCTCTCCTACTTTCTCTCTTTCCACTCTCTCTCTCTTTCTTTCTCTCTCTCTTTCTTCTTTCTCCTACTTTCTCTCTTTCCACTCTCTCTCTTTCTTCTCTCTCTTTCTTCTCTCCTACTTTCTCTCTTTCCACTCTCTCTCTCTCTCTTTCTTCTCTCTCCTACTTTCTCTCTTTCTACTCTCTCTCTCTCTTTCTTCTCTCTCCTACTTTCTCTCTTTCCACTCTCTCTCTTTCTTCTTTCTCCTACTTTCTCTCTTTCCACTCTCTCTCTTTCTTTCTCTCTCTCTTTCTTCTCTCTCCTACTTTCTCTCTTTCCACTCTCTCTCTTTCTTTCTCTCTTTCTTTCTTCTCTCTCCTACTTTCTCTCTCTCTCTTTCTTTCTCTCTCTCTTTCTTCTCTCTCCTACTTTCTCTCTTTCCACTTTCTCTCTCTCTTTCTTTCTCTCTCTTTCTTTCTCTCTCTTTCTTCTCTCTCCTACTTTCTCTCTCTTTCTTTCTCTCTCAAAATCCCTGCTGACAAGCATATGTTATCATGTCCTTCCACAACCCTCGATCCCTTGTACATCTCAATAGGCACGTCGCTGGGCATTCCCCGTCCCAGGCTGCCAAACCATCGAACATCTTTTTTCTCTGTCTATCTCTGCGTCTTCTACCTTCTTCTCTTCTTCTCTCTTCTAGTTTCTTCTACGCCTACATCAATTTATAAAAAAATACAAATCAACCCGACAGCTCTTAAAATAAACCATTTTTTCCCCTAACTCTAAAAATTATTTAAAATAAACTGAAAACACATTTGTACTTGATACTATTCGTAATGCAGGATTAACTTCATTCGATACTGCTCCGATAATACTCTAAAAATAGAATACTCGCTTATCAAATTTTTACTAAAGCATCGAGACGAGTATTTTAAATGAAACGAGCTATACAATTTCATGTATTGTTATTGCTGACAGCAGCAACACGGTGAAAATATCAACAATACGATGACGTTCATTCCCAAGTTAGAACAAATGAATAAATACAAATAATAAAAATACAGGATGTTACGAAACTAAGTAGGAATGTGAGATTTGAGTACATGGAATCGATTGGGCAGTTTTGAACTTCTCCCGTAGAGTTCTTCACTTATGGTTACAGTTTTGCTGTAATCGATATAGTTATTATTGTGAGATATTTCTTGTAATCGATATAGGTTTCAGTTGATGATATCTCACAGAATCTAATGTACGTCTTTATTTCGTTAAATGTACGGGCAAATGTTATATTTCTAAGGTATTTTATATGTTATATTTCTAAGATATTTTATATGCTATATTTCCAAGAATATGGAGAATTTTATGTCTATATGGAATACCATCTAAAATTGTCAACATCATTAAGGACTTATACAATGGATATGGTTGTGCAGTCAAGACAGAAGATGGGATGAGTGAATGGTTCCAGATTGAAACAGGCGTGAAACAAGGATGTATACTGTCTCCTTTACTTTTTGGGATTACAATAGACTTCATAATGAAAAAATGCTGCACAGGTAAGACAGGTATTGACTGGGTACATGGGACCCAACTAGAAGATCTTGATTTTGCTGATGACATAACTCTTATCAGTAATAATGTGAATTCCATGCAAGAAAAAACAGATAGCCTATCTTCACTGGCTAGCAAAATAGGACTTGAAATTAACAAGGACAAAACAAAAATAATGAAAATTCCCATCAATCAAATTGGAAAAATACACATAGAAGGGACAGATATTGAAGAAGTCAATCAATTTGCATACCTTGGCAGCTACATAGACCAGGATGGTGACACTAGAAAGGAAGTTAGGATCAGAATTGCAAAAGCAGCATCAATCTTCAAGAATCTTGAGAACATATGGAATTCAAAAGTTATAAGCACAAAAACCAAGTTAAGACTATTCAATTCAAATGTAATATCCACCCTCATTTATGCATGCGAAAGCTGGAAAACAACTAAAGAAATAGAAAAGAAATTAGACTCTTTTGAAAACAAATGCCTAAGGAAAATACTCGGCATCAAGTGGAATGAATTCAAGAACAATGCAGAGATAAGACAGATGACTGAACAACAATCAGTCTCACGAGTGATCAGGAAAAGGAGATGGACATATGTTGGCCACTTGATGAGAAGAAATGAGCAGAGAATCCCAAAACAAGCTATCAAGTGGAACACAACAGGCCGAAGAAAAAGGGGCAGACCGCGTGAAACTCTGAAGAGAACATTATTAAGAGAGGCCAAGTTAACAGGCATAAAATCCTTTGATGAGGTTGAAAGACTCGCCGAAGACAGGAAAAATTGGCGAACTACTTTGCGAGCCCTATGTGACGTCTAACGGCACGGGAAGGATATAAGATATAAGATAAGATTTCCAAGGTGTTTTATGTTATATTCCTAAGATATTTTACATGTATTTTACGAAGTAAGTACCAGCACAGTAGAGGCAGTCGAAAGAAAGATAAATAAAGCCATAAGAAAGTGGTTGGGCGTACCACCAGGATTAACTGATGTAGCGCTGTACTGCAAGAAGAGCAAACTGCAGCTGCCATTCAAATCTGTGGTTGAAGAATACAAGGTAGGAAAAACAAGACTTGCAATGATGCTACAAGAATCTACAGATCCGATGGTACGAGAAGTGCAGCCAACACTTAGAACTGGACGAAAATGGAAAGTAGGTGAGAAAGTGACCACAGCCAGGGAAACACAGGAGCTGAAAGAAGTAATAGGGCACACCCAGACCAACAGAAGGGGACTTGGTCATGGCGAAATAAAATGGTGGTCAAAGGCCTCCTGCAAGGAAAGAAGGGATATGATCATCAGTGAAGTAAGGAATTCAGAGGATGACAAGCGGGTCCAGAAGGCAGTCCAACAATCACAACAAGGGCAATGGACAACATGGGAGGAAGTACTGCAGAGATCACTAACATGGAATGACATCTGGAAAATGGCACCCTTGAGGCTCAGCTTCATCATCAGAGCTACTTATGACCTTCTGCCTACAGGCTGCAACCTATACAAATGGGGTGTATCAGAAGATACAAATGCCCTCTCTGCAACGAAAAGCAAACATTGGAACATGTGCTGTCAGCATGTAGAGTGTCTTTAGGGCAAGGACGGTACACCTGGCGGCACAACAGAGTGTTGCAGGAACTAGTAGCCATCGTAGACCGGGCAAACGATAAAGCAAATAACAGCAAAAGAGTTGAGGTCCCACCTAAATACTTCATAGGTGCTGGTACGACATAGCGGACCTTCCAGAAAGAAGAGAATACCCGACTGCCATCAAGAACACAGGAATGCGACCGGACATTGTAGTGTACTCCACAGAAAAACAGGAATTAATAATAATCGAGCTTACGGTCCCATACGAAACTAGAAGAGAGGACCAGCATTTATTCAAATTGGAGAAGTACAATGATCTGGTCAAGCAACTGAGGCAGGGGGCAGGAATCAGGGCAAAAGTGATAGCTGTAGAAGTGGGAGCAAGGGGATTCGTAGCAACATCAGCATATGACCTATGTAAGCAACTAGGCATAAAGTGACAAGCAAGAGCAAGGGCATTGAGAAGCCTTTCAGAAACAGCAGAAAAGGCCTCATGCTGGCTGTGGAGTATGCGAAACAAGCATTGGGAACTAATTTCATTTGCCACAAACAATACCAGTCCTCCGTAGCTAAATCGCTAAAGACGCACTTCAAAAAAAGTGCAGTGACAACTGGAAGATCATGGCTTCAATACCGGGACCGGGAAAAAAAAACCAACAACTCACAAGACCTCTGGGAGTCATGACCCAGAGGGCCCCACCCCCTTAGAGTGTCAGGAATTTAAAGGGCCGAAACACTTGTCTGATGGGGGTGGTACTTCCTCTGATGATCTGAAGGAGTTGTGGTAAAGTAAGAGAACAAATATTGTAGGATTAAACCTCGGAAAAATCGTAGACAAAGCACTTTAGTGAGACGTGAGAGAAAGAAAAATTGAACCTCGGAAAAATCGTAGACAAAGCACTTTAGTGAGACGTCTCACTAAAGTGCTTTGTCTACGATTTTTCCGAGGTTTAATCATAAAATATTTGTTCTCTTACTTTACCGTACCAAAACCTCGTAGTTTCCTATTTATAAAAAAAATTGTTCCTGAAGGAGTTGTGTTGTTGTTCCGCTCTCTACGGTAGAGAGTTTCCTGCATACATGTTATATTTTGAAAACATTGTATATGTTATATTTCTAAGATATGTTATATGTTATATTTCTAAGATATTTTATGTTATATTTCTAAGATATGTTATAGTATGACTCTGGTGTGTCCAGCTTCTGTAACTTCAATTTTATGCGAAAAGTGCATGGCCGGCAGGCAGGCCGCATGAGAAAAAGTGACAGTTATGAAGTAAATGAGACAGTGGCTATTTTTATTTATATTTCTGATGTCTTTACGCGTGTTTTTAGCGTGATTTGATCAATTTTAATCAAATAAATGGTTATGACAATAGCTCTGTGGGCAGCGGGAAAGCCTCGCCGGCCGCCATTTGGACATCCCTGATATAACACGTGACGTGCCAAGTAAAACAACTTTCAAATATACGAGAAACATCTTTTGTAAAGTATCTCTGTCACTGAACATTCTAAGAAAAAGAGAGAGTTTTAAAATTCTACACTGAGCTTAAATCAATGCAAAGTTCGCTAGAGGCAGTCAGAGATGCAGATCAAGAGAAGAATCTTATGAATGGGCAGCTAAGATAACAAACAGGCAATGTCTGAAAAAAAAGCAAATGAAGAAAGGAACTAATTACATCCATCAGAAAACTACAATTTCAACATAGTGCCTTGTAAGTTCTCTCTCCCTCTCTGAACCTTAAGTGCCCAGGGCATATGGGGCTTCCGCAAGGGTTTTCCACAAATGCCTGTCCTTCGCCTTTTTTTCTGCTCTTGCCCAGGTGAGCCCTCTATTGCTCAACATCCTTTCTGTTGTTTTTCTCCATGTCTCTTTTGGTCTACCCTTACTTTGTTCCCCTGTGGTGTCCACCTTAGTGCTATTTTTGGTAGTGAGTTGTCAGTCATTCGGAGCACATGTCCCAACCATCGCCAGTGTCTTTTCTCAATAATTGCTGTCAGTGGCTTCATCTGCATTTCTGCCAGCAAGATGTTATTTCTTATGGTGTTTGGCCAAAAATATTTTTCTAATTCTTCGTAAACATTTAGTCTGGAAAGAATTCAACTTGTTTTCTATGGTTTTGGTGATTTTCCAGCATTCACTTCCATAGAGCCTTGTAAGTTAGGATAGTATTATTGTTATTAATGTTGTTGTTATTATTATTTTTACTATTTGCATTTTATTACAGTTACGATTGCTATTGATACGTAGAAAGTAGGTAAGAAACGATGGAAATTTTGAGAACCGATATATCGTGGAAA
This sequence comes from Achatina immaculata, assembly GCA_009760885.1. Lineage (NCBI taxonomy): Eukaryota > Metazoa > Mollusca > Gastropoda > Stylommatophora > Achatinidae > Lissachatina > Lissachatina immaculata. The sequence continues at coordinate 4,326,849 of CM019715.1, read as the reverse complement.
ATAAAGAAAACAAATGTACAAGTATTAAAACAACTACAAGTCCAACGGGAACTTCTCAAAGAAAAAAGGATCAAGAAAACAAAATACTTTGACTGTTTCAAAAGACACAATAATTTACGGAAGGCCAAACTAGAAGAAAAGTAGAAGAAAAAAAGAGCGAAAGGTACACAGAGATGTAGAAGGGAAGATAACATATGAGAGTAGACAGAGATGTAGGAGGGAAGATAACATATGAGAGTAGACAGAGATGTATAAGGGAAGGTAACATATGAGAGTAGACAGAGATGTAGGAGGGAAGATAACATATGAGAGTAGACAGAGATGTATAAAGGAAGGTAACATATGAGAGTAGACAGAGATGTAGAAGGGAAGATAACATATGAGAGTAGACAGAGATGTATAAGGGAAGGTAACATATGAGAGTAGACAGAGATGTAGAAGGGAAGATAACATATGAGAGTAGACAGAGATGTAGAAGGGAAGATAACATATGAGAGTAGACAGAGACGTAGAAGGGAAGATAACATATGAGAGTAGACAGAGATGTAGAAGGGAAGATAACATATGAGAGTAGACAGAAAACAGTCACAAGGCGATGGAGAGAACATGCTGAAGATTCATTACCTCAACCCTACGTACTGAAGATCCATTACCTCAACCCTACGTACTGAAGATTCATTACCTCAGCCCTAAGTACTGAAGATTCATTACCTCAGCCCTAAGTACTGAAGATTCATTACCTCAGCCCTAAGTACTGAAGATTCATTACCTCAGCCCTAAGTACTGAAGAAAAAAGAACAAATATGTCTATACTCCAAGAACTTAATATTGAAGAACACTGGCTAGTAAAGAGGATTAAAGAGAGAAAACGTAAATATTTTGGACACATTAAACGTCATGATAATTTAGAAAAGACCATCTTGGAAGGGTACATAATGGGAAAAAGAAAGAGAGGAAGACCAAGGCGAAGATGGCTGCAAGACATCGTTGAGGATCTGCAAATGGATGCATCAGCGGCAGGCCATCTTACTCACAACCGAGAAGCCTACAGGAGTGCTGTTAGGGAGGCAAAGTTCCGCAAGGGACATGCAAATGAATGAAACGTACTGACGATTCATTACCTCAGCCCTACGTACTGAATATTAACTCTGTCAGATGAGGTGGCAGACTTTGTTTCTGGATGCGGTTGAAAGCTTTGCGGAGGATTTTTCCCGACAGACATAAATTAGTGCTTTCTTTTCATTCGCACCGGCAATTGGTTAAGACAATTCTCTACCGCTATCTGCCAGTGCTGCAGCTTGACCCTGACAATTCTCTACCGCTATCTGCCAGTGCTGCAGCTTGACCTTGACAATTCTCTACCGCTATCTGCCAGTGCTGCAGCTTGACCCTGACAATTCCCCACCGCTATCTGCCAGTGCTGCAGCTTGACCCTGACAATTCTCTACCGCTATCTGCCAGAGCTGCAGCTTGACCCTGACAATTCTCTACCGCTATCTGCCAGTGCTGCAGCTTGACCCTGACAATTTTCTACCGCTATCTGCCAGTGCTGCAGCTTGACCCTGACAATTCCCTATCGCTGTCTGCCAGTGCTGCAGCTTGACCCTGACAATTCTCTACCGCTGTCTGCCAGTGCTGGAGCTTGACCCTGACAATTCTCTACCGCTGTCTGCCAGTGCTGCAGCTTGACCCTGACAATTCTCTACCGCTGTCTGCCAGTGCTGCAGCTTGACCCTGACAATTCTCTACCGCTGTCTGCCAGTGCTGCAGCTTGACTCTGACAATTCTCTACCGCTATCTGCCAGTGCTGCAGCTTGACCCTGACAATTCCCTATCGCTATCTGCCAGTGCTGCAGCTTGACCCTGACAATTCCCCACCGCTGTCTGCCAGTGCTGCAGCTTGACCCTGACAATTCTCTACCGCTATCTGCCAGTGCTGCAGCTTGACCCTGACAATTCTCTACCGCTGTCTGCCAGTGCTGCAGCTTGACCCTGACAATTCTCTACCGCTATCTGCCAGTGCTGCAGCTTGACCCTGACAATTCTCTACCGCTATCTGCCAGTGCTGCAGCTTGACCCTGACAATTCCCCACCGCTGTCTGCCAGTGCTGCAGCTTGACCCTGACAATTCTCTACCGCTATCTGCCAGTGCTGCAGCTTGACCCTGACAATTCTCTACCGCTGTCTGCCAGTGCTGCAGCTTGACCCTGACAATTCTCTACCGCTATCTGCCAGTGCTGCAGCTTGACCCTGACAATTCTCTACCGCTATCTGCCAGTGCTGCAGCTTGACCCTGACACTCGTGACCTCTTCTCTGATTCTTCTAGACCCCACCCCCTTTTTGGTGCACAAACGGGAACCAAATCTGAAAGATGTCATTGTCCATAACCACCTTAAGCGGGATCCTGTCTTTGCTGGAACTAGAAAGTGTAACCGTCCTCGCTGTGTCACCTGTCCTGTAGTCTGGGAAACGAAGTCGGTTACTTTTTTCCAGAACTGCCCTCACTCTCCATGAGGGATTCACAAGCTAGTCCCGCGGTGCAGTATATGCCGTTGTGTACAAAAAATGTATGATAGCTTATATTGAAGAGACTGGTCTCAAATGAGGTGATCGCATGCAGAAACACCTTTGTGACATCTCCCAGGTTTGCTTCAAAGCCAGCCTCTAATCATTTCAATGGCCTCAGTCACAGACGCAAGTCTGACAATCTAGTAACAACCTTTAAATAATGTGACTCTGATGACAGAACCCGACTGGCGATCGAGGATCGCTACATGCAGGAATACTGGACAGTGGTACCACACTGTTTGAATTCGAAAAGATCAGTATTTCCGTTTTAGAATTGACTGAATATTTCACTTTACTGTGTAGAATTCAAGTACTGTAAATCGATATCTAGATCATGACCTGTCCTCACAATATCACTTCGCGATGCTTCTAATAACAGACTGATATGCTACTTTAGTTTGACTAACCAGTGAAGCACTTGATCATTAGATATAGTGTTGAGTGTAACAGCAATTTTTTTTTCAAGTTTAGGGGAGAGTAAATTCTGAGGGGAAAAAAAAAAAAATCGAACCCTCCGTTCAATAATACATATACAAGCAAATTGTAAAGGGCCAAAACCACAGTTTTTTTCGGCTTCAAGCCAGCATGTTAATTCCCCTGAAAATGAGTTTGTATTTAAAGGTAGCAGAAACAATTAATACTGAACTTCATAGACTTAAAAAGGGCATTTGATAGTATACACAAAGAATCATTGTGGAGAATTATAAGTCTGTATGGAATACCATCTAAAATTGTCAACATCATTAAGGACTTCTACAATGGATATGTTTGTGCAGTCAACACAGAAGAAGGGATGAGTGAATGGTTCCAGATTGAAACAGGTATGATACAAGGATGTATATTGCCTCCTTTGTGTTCTGGAATTGTAATACACTTCATAATGAAAAAATGTTGCACAGGTAACACAGGTATTGACAGAGTACATGGGACCCAAGTAGAAGATCTTGATTTTCCTGATGACATAACTCTTATCAGTAACAATGTGAATTCCATGCAAGAAAAAACAGATAGCCTGTCTTCACTGGCTAGCAAAACAGGACTTGAAATTAACAAGGACAAAACAAAAATAATGAAACTTCCCATTAATCAAAATGGGAAAATACATGTAGAAGGAACAGATGTTGAAGAAGTCAATCAATTTGCATACTTTGGCAGCTACATAGACCAGGATGGTGACACCAGAAAGGAAGTTAGAATTAGAATTGCAAAAGCAGCATTAATCTTCAAAAATATTAATACATATGGCATTCTAAAGTTATAAGCACAAAAACCAAGTTAAGACTATTCAATTCAAATGTAATATCCACCCTCATTTAAGCATGCGAACGCTGGAAAACAACTAAAGAAATAGACAAGAAATTAGACTCTCTTGAAAACAAATGCTTAAGGTAAATACTCGGCATCAAGTGGAACGAATTCAAGAATAATGCAGAGATAAGACAGATGATTGAAGAACAACCAGTCTCATGGGTGATCAGGAAAAAGAGATGGACACATGCTGGTCACGTGATGAGAAGAAACGATCAGAGAATCCCAAAACAAGCTATCAAGTGGAACACAACAGGCCAAAGAAAAAGAGGCAGACCACGTGAAACTCTAAAGAGGACATTGTTAAGGTAGGCCAAATTAACAGGCATAAAATCCCTTGATGAGGTTGAAAGGCTTGCCGAAGACAGGAAAAATTGGCAAACTATCTTGCGAGCCCTATGTGACGTTTAACGGCACGGGAATGATATAAGAAGTGTATGGTTGTTTTACAAATCGATGAGGAAAATGAGAAAAATTACAAATGGCAGAAAATATGAAAGTAAGGTGAGAATGTATAAATAGAAACATACAACATCCCCTATTTCAGCATTTTTCAAGGATTACATGCAAGAACAACAACACACATAAATAAAAAGAAGAAAAATGAAAAACGTAGCTTTGTGCATCTTCATTGTACAGAATACAACAAATGCGCCTAAAGACGGTTTGGGGGGGGGGGGGAAATGGGAGCGATGAATGGCTGGGAAACAACTTCGACCAACTGGTTGTCAGCGGCGTGTAGGCGATGAAAAGGAGAGAAGGAGATAATAATGTGGGGGGGGGGGGGGAAAGGGGGGCCAGGAAAGAGACCGAGAATATATAAATACCTTGTGGTTGCTAGAGAAGAAGGAACGGCTGGGAGATAACGCTAAAACTTATGAACGAAAAACTGTAGCGAAATGAGTGAGGCTAAGAAAAGAAAGTTGAGCACGAATAACAGGAAATAGGTGAAAATCTAAAGAAATTTAAGAGAAGCTGGATTTATTGTTAATTCAACCTGTGTAGAGACAGCCAGCCTTGAAAACAAGGCAGTGTTCTAGAGCCTTTGGAGATCACATATCAGAAAAACCTGAGCGGTTTGGACAAACAGAAATGTCCCGTTTTCCCTTGTGATTTCTTTGGCGGAAGTGTTTTGCCACAGGTGTCCATGCCCTCTTGGAAATGTCGTTAAGATGTTAACGAAAACGATCTTCTAAACGTAAATTCCTATATACTACATATCACAAAGTTTGCACATAATGGCATAAATAACATTGCGTGAAGTGCAGTTATTTATATCCGCGCATCTGACGTGAGTTACACGAGAATACGCTGCCGGACTGAAGTCGGGGTTTGATCCCGAGGTAACTCGTACCACTGGAAGGGCGAAGACCCATAAGAATATAATTGTTATCTCTCTTTGCTGAGACGAGTAAATGGTGTTTTTGTTCATGTGTAATAAGACAAGACTGCATGGAAAGAAGCGAGATACTGTTTTTTAGAAGTGGCATAAGATGTGAGACACTATCAGATCCATGCTTCTTATGTTTGCCTGCTGCTGCTGATGTGGTAAGTTGTAGGGATATGTTTCTGGTCTAAAACAAAGCATGTTGCCTGAGAATCCAGTATATCTGGTATCTTCGCCTTTCAATCAATCCATACACCTAATTGTGGAGCATTCTCTGTTGCCACTCGCCTATTGTCGGTGCTGCCTTTTGTTGATATGGCGCAGTTTCCAAATCATTTCATTCGTCACTTTTCTGTCATGGCTGCTCTTCCCATAACCATACTGTTTTGCTCATTAGGCAATGCTAATGTATGTTTAAAACTATGTCCTTCAAATGTCAATACTGCGGATCTTGCGCGATAGGCACCTGTCTAATCGTCAAATGATCGCACCATTCACAATGACTAGTAAATAAATTCTTACTCGATCTCACCGAGTCTTGTGAATCGCTTTCTTTTGTAGTTAAAATCGTTGCTTGTATCTATAATAAAACACGGTAACCCTGTTATGCGTTAGAGGCACATAGAGATATGGTGTTAGTGCCCATATTTTCCTTGACCTGTCAGCACACTAGAGGGTGATTTGGTCAGTATCACGCCTGGCCGCCTTTCCTTCCCCAACTCCAGAAGAAGTCGGGTACCCATTTCTACATCTCGGTGACTGGAGTGCCTCCGGTCGGATTCGAACCCCAGACCTTCGCCACGAGAGACTAGTGCACTAACCACTTCCCCACTCAGACACCCTTGTATCTATATTAAGAAGTGAGAATTCAGAGAAAATATATAATCTCTGTGTGAACTAACGCACACACATGCATCTTTAACACATTCTTTTCTAAGATTCTTTTCATGGCGGGTGTTACTGTTAGACTAGTTAGGCAGCAGCCAAGGGCGGGGAACTCGGAGGAGCAGTATTTTTATTTTGATATTACAAGATTATTTAACCTCGCCTATGTAAAAAAAAAGTTACTGCTTCAAGTTTGTATGTAGACTTGTAAATATTTAAGAAGCAAGAAATTAGGCAAGGAATCGTGATGTCTGTAAAAGCAGTAGATAGAGTGCACCTCGCTTTGCAAAAGCAATAAATTTCTGAAAAAGGGGGGGGGGGAGCAGAAACCAAATCTGTGTGACAACTTTACTTATAGAACCACATCTATGTGACAACTTTACTTATGGAACCAAATATATGTGACAACTTTACTTATGGAGCCAAATCTATGCGTCAGCTTTACTTATGGAGCCAAATCTATGTGACCACTTTACTTATGGAGCCAAATCTATGTGACAACTTTACTTATAGAATCAAACCTATGTGATAGCTTTACTTATAGAACCAAATCTATGTGACAACTTTACTTATAGAACCAAATCTATGTGACAACTTTACTTATAGAACCAAATCTGTGTGCCAACTTTACTTATAGAACCAAATCTATGTGACAACTTTACTTATAGAACCAAATCTATGTAGCAACTTTACTTATAGAACCAAATCTATGTGACAACTTTACTTATGGAGCCAAATCTATGCGACAACTTTACTTATGGAGCCAAATCTATGCGTCAGCTTTACTTATGGAGCCAAATCTATGCGACAGCTTTACTTATGGAGCCAGATCTATGTGACAGCTTTACTTATGGAACCAAGTCTATGTGACAACTTTACTTATGGAACCAAATCTATGTGACAACTTTACTTATGTAACCAAATCTATGTGACGACTTTGCTTGTGAAACCAAATCTATGTGACAACTTTACTTGTGGAACCAAATCTATGTGACAACTTTACTTATGGAACCAAATCTGTGTGACAACTTTAGTTATGGAACCAAATCTATGTGACAACTTTACTTATAGAATCAAATCTATGTGACAACTTTACTTATAGAACCAAATCTATGTGACAACTCTACTTACGAAGCCTACTCTGATGCTTGATATAGAAGCAAACTGATCTATCTCGTATATGCCTTTGGCAATCAAGAAAACTATAACTGCGTCTTTCAGTAAAGGATTGTTGTCAGTCATTATTCTTTGATATTTCTGGAATATCACTACACCATAACTGAGCGGGATGTTTGTTATTCTCTTGCCAGCCGAAGTAAAAAAAAAAGTGCTTTTAAAAATCAATTTGTTCATGATATCGTTACAAACAAGATACACGTACTTTCTGGGAAAGTTTACACAAAGCTGATAAAATCTACTTGGACATGCAACACCTTCACTGTAAACAGGTATCTTTATAGTCGAGTGGCTTCACTACCCGCACAATTACTATGCAGTTCTCTTCTATTTTTGCCACTACATTCTTCATGTTGTTTCCTCAGTGAAAGCATTGGCCGTGAGGAGTCTTCGTATCGTTATTGCCTCCATATTTCAAAAGAATACTTTTTCTTTCCCGTTCTAGCTTTCACTTGCAGTTTATATTTTTCATCGCCCATTATTATTTTGTCTCAGTACCATATAGTAGACTAACAGACTGAAGATCTCATGACAGAGAGAAAAAAACAAAACAACACGTTTTTCAGTTCGTTCATTAACTCTCGGAGCGCGGAACTACATCCGCAACACAAAACTAACTCTCAAACAATGGAACTACATCCGCAACACAAAACTACGTATTTAACTCTCAGACTACGGAACTACACCCGCAACACAAAACTATTTAACTCTCAGACTACGGAACTACACCCGCAACACAAAACTATTTAACTCTCAGACAATGGAACTACATACGCAACACAAAACTATTTAACTCTCAGACAATGGAACTACATACGCAACACAAAACTATTTAACTCTCAGACAATGGAACTACATACGCAACACAAAACTATTTAACTCTCAGACAATGGAACTACATACGCAACACAAAACTACTTAACTCTCAGACCGCGGAACTACACCCGCAACACAAAACTATTTAACTCTCAGACTACGGAACTACACCCATAACACAAAACATCTTTAACTGGCCTTTCATCCCAGTCAGCACGTCCTTTGGGCCAGCGACTGGATTTCATTTTTTAGCATTCTACTTAACATCCTTCCCGTGCCGTTAAAAGTCACACAGGGCCCGCATGATAGTTCACCAAGATGTCCTGTCTTCGGTGAGTTCTTCAATCTCATCAAGGGATGTTATGCCCACTGAACTGGCTTCTCTTAACAATGTCCTCTTTAGAGTTCCAGGTGGTTGACCTCTTTTTTCTTCGGTCTGTTGTGTTCCATTTGATAGCTTGTTTGGGGATTCTTCGATTGTTTCTTCTCATCACATGGCCGACATATGTCCTTTTTTCTGATTACCCATGAGACAGGTTGTTGTTTGCTCATCTGTCTGATCTCTGTGTTTTTCTTGAATTTTAGCATTGTTAAAAAAAAAACGACCAACTCTCAGCTATGAAGCTAAACCATATGAGTGTGCTTAATTTTTGTTTACTATTTTTTAAACCGCCATTTAAACGGATCACATCAGTCTATGTCCAACATATGGAATTCAAAAGTTATAAGCACAAAAACCAAGTTAAGACTATTCAATTCAAATGTAATATCCACCCTCATTTATGCATGCGAAAGCTGGAAAACAACTAAAGAAATAGAAAAGAAATTAGACTCTTTTGAAAACAAATGCCTAAGGAAAATACTCGGCATCAAGTGGAATGAATTCAAGAACAATGCAGAGATAAGACAGATGACTGAACAACAACCAGTCTCACGGGTGATCAGGAAAAGGAGATGGACATATGTTGGTCACTTGATGAGAAGAAATGAGCAGAGAATCCCAAAATAAGCTATCAAGTGGAACACAACAGGCCGAAGAAAAAGGGGCAGACCGCGTGAAACTCTGAAGAGGACATTATTAAGAGAGGCCAAGTTAACAGGCATAAAATCATTTGTTGAGGTTGAAAGACTCGCCGAAGACAGGAAAAATTGGCGAACTACTTTGCGAGCCCTATGTGACGTCTAACGGCACGGGAAGGATATAAGATAAGATCAGTCTATGAGTTAAGCAAACCACAGCAGATAACACACTGATAATTTCAGTCATGCAACTACGACAGACAACAAACTGATAAATTAATCATGCAATACAACAGATAACAAATCGATACCTTCAGTCATGCAATATAACAGACAAAAACTGATCATTTCAGTCATACAACTACAACAGACACAAAATTGATAACTTCAGTCATACAACTACAATCAATCAGTCATTTGCATGTCACTTGCGGAACTTTGCCTCCCTAACATATAAGCCTCTCTTTTATAAGCAAGACGCCCTGTTGCATCCATTCATAGATCATCAACGATGTCTGGCAGCCATCTTCACCTTGGTCTTCCTCTTTCTTTTTTTCCACTAAGTGCCTTTCAAAGACTGTCTTCTCTAAATTCTCACGACGTTTAACATGTTCAAAATATTTAAGTTTTCTCTGTGTAATCTTCTTTACTAGCCAACCTTCTTCAATAATAAGTTCTTGTAGTACAGATATATTTGTTCTTTTTTGTGTCCATGATATTTGAAGGACTCTTCTAAAGCATTCACATTTAAAGGCATGTATGTGATTCTCGGCCGTTTTGTTAAGTGTTCAGGTTCGCTGGCAGGGTGTATCCCCTATCAAATGAGAAGTAAGACGCCTCCTTACCTCCGTTAGTCTATGGGACATCTTTGGGCAAGGTGGAATACCCAAATACACCCCCCCCCCCGGCAAGGTGACGTGAAATAATGGGAGCAGGGGGTGGATGGAATGGGAGAGCAGCCGACAGATAATGTTGGTTATGGTCACCATTCTATGATGGTAGGCAGATGGTCTCAATGTAGGGACAATGGCTATGGTCATTGACTAGTACAGTCACTGCCCAGAAGAAAAGCAATGGTAAATCTTCTGCAAACATACCAAGAAACCCTAATAGCAACATACAACTACAACAGACAAGAAATTGATAACTTCAGTCATACAACAGACAAGAAACTGATTAACTTCAGTCATACAACTATAACAGAAAAGAAATTGATTACTTTGGTCACACAACACATAAAATGATAACTTCAGTAACTTCTCCTTTCACACCCTTGCCTTCCTTACTTTTCTCAAAACAACTTGGATCTGGAAATATTAACATTCAATCTGAACAGCAAACTTTAACATGAACCAATTACTTCCAAGTCAGTGATATTTTAACAACTGTATTGCAAACTACAAATGCCAAAACTGAATGTGCTATAGAACTTTTCAAAACACTGCAGAGAGAATGAAAAAAAAATGTGATTAAATGATGCTTTCAAATGTCATATATATATATATATTTTTTAAAAAATAAATAAATGTCATCTTGACTTCCACATACTAGCTTGATATCAACATAGTGATCAGTTTTTTTTCCTGTTGGAAGTTCTAGATGGATGGATGGATGGATGGATGGATGGATGGATGGGATGGGATGGATGGGATGGGATGGATGGATGGATGGATGGGAGGTTGGTTGGTTGGGTTGTTTTATATAGTATTCAGTGACCCATAGCTGACAGTCTACATAGGGGCTGGTGAACTACAGCCGACCAAAACACTGTCCCATCTCTCTGGTGGTTTTTTTTTAAAGAAGACGAAAACAACAGGCCATGACCCGGTGGTACTGCAAACCGGGTCCACCCGTAATGAGAAGTAGACCATGCCCCTGGCGTTCAGCGTGCAGGGCAGGCCTCGAACATCTCACTTTGTTAAAAAATAACCAGCTTTTGTTTTAACCAAAGAGCATATTGATCAGGGTACCTGCCAAGAGATCACTTTGACCTCAGCCACTTTGATCTTAGCCAAAAGGCCGAGAAACGATGACAAACCTTTAGAAATGATCCCTAAAAGTATGATCTTTCTTCCAACAATCTCCTCTCATCATTTTCTTTATCAAAATCAGGAAATACTATCACTGCATTTAAGCATCTAATGAAAAATAAAAATCCCCACAAATTAAATCATAAAATCTTCAGTACATAATTTTGATTTCCTAAAACATCAAAGGCCAACACTCTTAAACATATCTGCATATTTCAAACTTAGTGCATAAATCTGAACAAATTTTCTAATGATTCAAATATTTCAACGAAAAAAAAACAAAAAACTAAAGAAGTTGTTTCAAAACTTTTAAATATTTCAGTGACAAGTAAAGTCCTTGCACATTTAAAAAATAATCATTTTCTTAAACTAAATTAAAAGTTATAAGCACAAAATTATTAAAACATCTTGAACCACAATAAGCACACAATCATTAAAACATCTTGAACCATGAGAAGCACACAATCATTAAAACATCTTGAACCATGAGAAGCACACAATCATTAAAACATCTTGAGCCACGAGAAGCACACAATCACTATAACATTTTGAACCATGAGAAGCACACAATCATTAAAATATTTTGAACCATGAGAAGCACACACAATCATTAAAACATTCTGAACCATGAGAAGCACACAATCATTAAAACATCTTGAACCACGAGAAGCATACAATCATTAAAATATTTTGAACCATGAGAAGCACACACAATCATTAAAACATTCTGAACCATGAGAAGCACAAAATCATTAAAACATCTTGAACCACAATAAGCACACAATCATTAAAACATCTTGAACCACAATGAGCACACAATCATTAAAACATCCTGAACCACAATAAGCACACAATCATTAAAACATCCTGAACCATGAGAAGCACACAATCATTAAAACATCTTGAACCACAATCATTATAACATCCTGAAGCATGCGACTCACACAATCATTAAAACATGTTAAACAAGTAGCACACAATCATTAAAACATACTGAACCACAAGAAGCACACAGTCATTTACTGGAATAATTTAAACATACTACTGCCTAAAAGTTAAGGTCCACCCCTTATTTACATATTGGCTAATATATTGATATGGTAAAGAATAACTTAGTTGAAACTTGTTTCAGTACTATCCACAAACAGTCTCCTCTATGTATGTGAGGTAAGAAAAGTACTCACTGATTATCACGGTGAGTGTAAAAATCACATGCAGTAACATTATGATGAACATAAACTTAGTGTATGATTCATGCGTTACGCCAACCAACGCAGACATAAACAAATCATGCTCTTACTGAACAGATGTCACTTTTTATTCAACTTAAAACTGGTTACAAAAAAAAAAAAAAATGTCACTTTTTATTCAACTTAAAACTGGTTACAAAAAAAAAAAAAAAATGTCACTTTTTATTCAACTTAAAACTGGTTACAAAAGAGCACTTTTGCCACTTGCAAAAAAATCATGCCCATGAGGAGTCTTAGAACCCTACAATGTGTTCAGGCTGTTTTGTGGGTTGAGAATGGCTGTCAGGCTGCAAGATGCTTGGGAGTGTCACATTCTACCATCCAAAGGCTTCTGGAGAGATTTAGAGCCAGTGGAGGAGTAGAAGACCAAAACTGTTAAGAATCTTTATGTTATATGAGCCAGCAGGACGCCAGATATCTCTTGTGGTCTACCCTTCACCACTCCACAGTCACCTGTACTACGCCACATCAGCTCATGAACACTGCAAACATTAACATTCGTAAGATACAGTTTGTAGACGCTTATGTGAATTCGGCCTTGCTTAATGAAGACCAGCTGTCAAAATATCTCTCACTTCAGTTCACCATGGAACCCACATTGCTTTGTGTCATGAGCACATCAGGCAGACAAAGATGCCAGTGGTGTCAAGCCCTCTTCATCTTTACAAATGAGTTCTGCCTCACTCTATCATTTAATTATAGCAGGTTCATGTTTGGAGAAGGAAACGGGGGCATTTTACTGATTTACAATTTGAGAAGTGGATCGCTATGGAGGTTCTGTCATAGTCTGGGGTGGCTTCAGTCAACAAGACAAGATCCCTCTTCATGTCATCCGTGGCACGCCGACAAGCTTAAAGTACCAAGATTATTGTGACCTCTTATTCGGCCTGCTCTGGAAGCCATAGATGGTGATGCAGTCTTGCACAATGACAATGCTCGACCTTATCAAGCTCATATCGTTAATGACTTCATTCAGCACCAAGGAATCATCAATATGGTGTGACCCGCCTGTTCAACTGATCTTGCTCCTTTAAAAACCTCCAGGATGCCCTTGGGCAGAGAGTATCAACTAATCACCTTCTGCCAACTGATGTTGCACAGCTGCCCTTGGGCAGAGATTATCAACTAATCACCCTCTGCCAACTGATGTTGCACAGCTGCCCTTGGGCAGAGAGTATCAACTAATCACCCTCTGCCAACTGATGTTGCACAGCTGCCCTTGGACAGAAAGTATCAACTAATCACCCTCTGCCAACTGATGTTGCACAACTGACTCTGTTTCTTCATCAAGGCTGGCAGACTATCCTGTAAATGTTCTTAGAACCCGTGTGGATTCCATGCATCAAAGATGTATCAAATGTCTGGCTGGAAATGGTGGTTACATCTGATTTTGACAGATCTAGTGTAACATACTTATCTTGTGACTGATGATGGGTGAGTGACCTCTCAGACTTATGGCTTTTTTACAATCACATATGCATAAGACTTGTATGAATTTGTTGCATTTTAAATGCAGTTAACTCTGATATTAATTTTTCTGATATTGGCCGCATATTATTTTTTACGAGTCCTAAAATGCTATATTGAACCTATCTTGTTATAAGGAAGTGAATCATAGACAATAGGCAAGTCTGCACAAATATCATTGGAAGCAGCAGAAATGTGGTTTATTAGAAGAATGTAAATCCGCTGGACAGCAAAAATAACTAATGAAGAATGTATGAGAAGACCTGGAGAGACAAAAAACCTTGTCAAAAAGATAAGAGAGAGACAATGTACTTTCATAGGACATGCAATGAGAAGAGGGGGCATTGAAAATATTATAACAGGAAAAATAGAAGGAAGAAGATCAAGAGGAAGACCAAGAGAAATGATACTGGACAGTCTGACGGGATGGTGTGAGAGGAGATCACCAACTGAACTGATGGCCTGCATGAAGGATCGGGTACTCTGGAGAAGCATAATAGCCAACGCCAGTTGGCACGGCACCTGATGTTGATGATGATGATTATTTTTTAGGCAAGGGTTCTAGCAGGTGACCCTTGACTTCTGGGCAGTAGTATATTTTAAACCATAAAATGCACATTGGAATAATGGTAAATAAACTGCACAATCCCCATCTCCTTTTACACTGGAACTGCTAAAATATTTGGGATTGTAGCGTTCATCCCATCACAAAAAGGATTACTTGAATCATATCCCTGTCTGTTTCACCCAAATACCTGACCTTCTTGTCATTACATCTTGTGTGGCAGCTCAAACTTCCAGCAAAAGTCTGACAATGTAGGTTCTGTCAGCACTACTATGTTCCAGACTGACTCTGCTAACTAAAGTTCAGTTTCTTGAGCTTGTGCTTTCCTATTAAGTAATGAATTAGATTCTCTGAAAACAATACTGTGCCAGCTTATTCTGTATTAAAATGTTTAATTTCACTGAGGTCATGGTGCAAGATACACAAGGTATTCCAAAAGTTTCTTTATACTCTCCAGAGGCCAATGCAGGTGGTCCATTAGATCCCCTGACTTGATACCTTATGACTTTATCTTGTGTGAATACTATGTTTATGTATTCCCGCCTCCACAGGATCTGAACATTCTACAGCAGTGAATCATGGGTGTCATTGCATGCTACTCCAGATATGCTACATACATTCTGGAAGGAACCATAACTGACTATCACACTAATGTGTGCCATGTCACAAGGGGTATCACTCTGAGTCTCTGCATCATCATCATCATCATCATCATCACGTTATGCCGGGCGGTGTGAATAGTCATACTTCTCCACAATTCTCAGTCTTTGACACTTCTGAGTAACTCTGCAGCGGATTTCTTTCAATCCCTTGATGTCAGGCCTTCTAGCATCAGTTCCCTTGGTCTTCCTCTGCCTCTCCTGCCTTCAATTTTGCCCACTGTTATATTATTTTCCAGTTCCTCTCTTCTCAGTACATGCCCCAAGAATGATGACTGCCTTTTCCTTATCTCCGTTATTATACTACATTTTTTTGTTAGCATGACTCAAACACTGCTCAAACAGTTACCTTGGGTGTCCATAGAATATTTGCATGGTATGTCAAACTGTACTCTGGAGAAGCATAATAGCCAACGCCAGTCGGCACGGCATCTGATGATGATGATATGTCAAACTGACTGTTTCTCTACAAAATAACACACTAATTCCACAAAGTTGGATTCTTGCAGTGGCCCTCTGGAAACCATAAAGGAACTTTTGGAACACCCTGTATTATTAGCGGGTAACACATCCGTAAGAATAGACAATCATGGTTTTTATGTATGTCTTGATATTTCTAATCAGATATTTTACCTTTCTTTTCCTACACTTCTTAGTAGAGGTAGTTCTCTCCTGGTCTCTCTTATATTTTTCTAATTACTCAAGTTTTATCTCTCTCTCTCTCTCTCTCTCTCAGAACCTGAAGTGAACAGGGCACATGGGGCTTCCACAAAGGTTTCCCACAAATGCCTGTCCTTTGCCTTTTGTTCCGCTCTTGCCCAGGTGAGCCCCTCTATTGCTCAAGTTTTATTTTATTGTTTTCAAGTTTTATAGTTACCTAATATTCTCTGTTATCTTTTCCAAATACATCTAAGGAATTCTCTTAGCTCCTTATAGTTCATATTATCCTACGATGTAATGTTATGTAAATTTTAGAAAAAGAATATCTTAATTTCTTAAGTTTTTTTTTTAATCAAGGAACATTTTCCTTTGTCCAAGACATCTCTGTTTCATCAAATTTCTGTTTATTTATACATCAAGCAATATTACTTCATAAAACTGACAGCTGGACAAAACAGATCACAACTTTAAGCAAATTACTGAATTATATGAGTTTATATAATGTGTCAGTGCCTGCTACACAAATAACAGGATTAGTAATTTGTCCACAGTGTAAAAACTGATAAGCTGAGAACAAAGGAGGTGATAATGCCAGCACTGCTGGAATAAGGCTTGCACACAGAAAACTGTTAGTGTACAATATGCATGATTAAAATCTCCACTTCCATGCCATTAAACCATACTGGGGATACGGCGTTAGGCAAACATTTCCATGACCTTTGACACATGAAAGTGTGATGTGGTCAGCATCACGCAATAGTCACATCTACCTTTCTAGATTCCTCTGGCACCCACTTTTAGAAGCTGAATGGACTCCAGGGATTATTTTGTGTGGTAGTACTAGAAAAAATCTCCACTGCTGGGACTAGAGTCCAGTACCACCAGATCAGTAGACTGAGCACCTAAGCACTCAGTGAATCAGCCATGTATGATTAAAATGAGAAATTTGTAGATGAATCACTTTAGATATGAAAGAAATAAAAATTCTATGTCAGAGTTAACTGGACCACATTACTGGGAATAACTTGGAAATTCCACTGAAATCCAAGCATTTACTGCGGTAAAAATGGCAAGACACTGATATATGTGACGGGGAGCGGAAATGTTTTTAGTCTTTGCTCATGTTCTACACATGCAAAACTAAACTGTAAAAAAGTGCCAGGTAAAATCTTCATCTGCACCAATGAGATAAACAATATGATACTTCAATCCTTTACTGAATGCTTTCTTTTCTTCTCTAAGGCAAAAGTCAAAATATAACATTCCTTACCCTGATACAAGAGCTGATCAAAAACAAAAAAGGTTACATGTGCAACTATGCAAAAGAAACAATCCTTGGGGAGAAAGTAGATGTGAAATGTTAACAAGATATGCACACACTATTCTTCAACATAATCACCAAGTTGATTAAGACATTTATCTGACCGCAGGACCAACCTTTCCATCCTGACTCTGCAAAGTCATGTCTCTGCTGCTTTAGCCATTTGTATGGCCTACTGATCCTCAGATAGCCTTTGTGTAGTGCAACACATCCACCATGAGATGCTGAACACTGCTGTAGCTCAGTCCCATTTGGGATGCAATATGATGTAAAGCTATCGTTCAGTCATGCTGAATCGGTTTATCAACATGTGCTGCGCTGACCTCTGCTGTCTATGAACTTTTCAACACCCGCTGTTTTCAGTGTGTCAGCCTCCCACATCACCCCTGCAGACTGAAACAAGTGCCACCATTGTGCCACGTGTTGCCATAAACCATGATGAGCTGGTAGTGAATTTTGTCTGCCTCATGTTCTTAGCCCAGAAAACTCTTACCACACCTCTCACTTCAATGAGACCACTTTTCCAGACGTCATACCACTCTGAGTGTAACTGCACACCTGCGGCTCAAAGCACATGGTTAAAATGTTTACACTGACAACTAGCACCACCCAGTGAATATCCAAGTCAAAAATTATGTACATCAGTTAATGCATCTTTAAACTATGGCTCATGTAACCCTTTTTTTTTCTGATCAGCCTATGTAATATAAAGCTTTTAACACTTTCACTCTTGAATTAACTTCCATGCTCTGCCAGACTAATTCTTATTGCAAATTTTAGAACAGAGAAACTTGACAGAAGTTACTTTATACTTTACATATATGGCTGCATTAGAAATATGATACTTTTTATTTTATTTAGACTGCTTACATATCACTATAAGCACTGACTGGCAAAGGCATGCAAGATCAACCAGCCTGGCAGTGTTATTTTAGAGTGAAAGAGTCAATACTATATTTACATTTAACTTGTTACCAACAGATTTATGCAGTGACTTTATGCATCTACATTCATCTATCATCCTGTAACACAGGACAGGCACTGTCAGCGGCAGGATGCTGATGAATATGCTAATTGGGGGGGGGGGGAGGAATATGAGCACCTATGGACCTGTTCAGAACACAATGATGATGACCCAGACTATAAACCATAAACCAACTACATACATACTTATGGACAGCCACACACTGCACGTGTGACAAAAATGAACATATAAAAACATAATCACTGACATTACTTGGCATTAGATCAAACTACTCAGTTCCACACGTTCAGCACAAGAACAAAGTTTCCGTGAGCATATTCTACAGCACAAAAATCTGCTTACTCTTCTTTATTTTACTTGTACACTCAAGTATGGGCCATTTCAACCAAAATATAAATTTTATTATCAAATTTTTCTGTGGGTTAGTTAAATCTATTTCTTGACTGTCCTATCTTTAGCAGACAGCTTTGCTTACCTGCTTCTCCGTAAGGCCAAAATATCTGCATACTCCTGCTTCTTGTTTCTCTGGAATTAAAAGAATTCAACATGGCATTAATTCTTTTGTAACAGAGCAGAGGTATTCTCTCCGATTCCGGGCCTGGCAAATCACAGCTGGCCAAGAGAAACCTATCTCTCTTCCTCAGCATACTCCACGGAAACAGGCTGTAATAAAACCAGCTTCACATTCCAGAAGAAAGTCCGTGCGATCCTGGCCACAAATGAGTTTTCTGAGAAGGCCTCATCCTCCAGGAATGAAAAGAGCCAGGACAACTTGCTATCACTGTCAGCTACTCTCTCAATCATCAATGCCAAGAATAAAAACCAACCATTCAGTCCTGTATGATTCAGAACATTTCAAAGAATGACATAATAATGGGAAATCTGGTATAACTAAAGTTGTAAAGCACCAGATTTTTCCTTAGATTTATAAATCACTCATGGAGTTAGAAGATCAACTACCTGATGATATTGTAATATCTCCCTGCAAGTTTCAATTACTGTTCTTCTGCAGCTGATTCCATGGTGAATTTTTTTTGTTTTTTACATAAGATAGAAACTGAGAAGTAATGGCTCTAATTCCAGGTGTGGACCTTAGAAGAATAATTATAAAAAAAGTTCTACCACCATTAGGAACATGCTGACTCATTCATGTCCTGCTAGTCAGACTGAAAAAAACACATCAGTCTTATCTGTAAAATCATCAAAAGGTGGTAGACCATGGTCTGCTTCTATAAACACCACAAAGAGGTAGACCATGGTCTACTTCCATAAACACAACAAGGTGGTAGATCTTGGTCTGCATCTATAAACACCGCAAGGAGGTAAACCATATCTGCTTCTATAAATACTTCTATAAACACCACAAGGATGTAGACCATGGTCTGCTTCTATAAACACTTCTGTAAACACCACAAGGTGGTAGACCATGGTCTGCTTCTACAAACACTTCTATAAATACCACAAAGTGGTAGACTATGGTCTGCTTCTATAAACACTTCTATGAACACCACAAGGTTGTAGACAATGATCTGCTTTTATAAACACCACAAGGTAGTAGACCATGTTCTGCTTCTATAAACACCACAAGGTGGTAGACCATGGTCTGCTTCTATAAATACATTCATGAACACCACAAGGTGGTAGACCATGGTCTGCTTCTATTAACACTTCTATAAATACAACAAGGTGATAGACCATGGTCTTCTTCTATAAATACAACAAGGTGATAGACCATGGTCTTCTTCTATAAATACAACAAGGTGATAGACCATGGTCTTCTTCTATAAATACAACAAGGTGATAGACCATGGTCTTCTTCTATAAATACAACAAGGTGATAGACCATGGTCTTCTTCTATAAATACAACAAGGTGATAGACCATGGTCTTCTTCTATAAATACAACAAGGTGATAGACCATGGTCTTCTTCTATAAATACAACAAGGTGATAGACCATGGTCTTCTTCTATAAAAACTACAAGGTGGTAGACCATGGTCTACTATAAATGTTCAAAAATAGAAATCCAACAAATACCATGTTGTGATTTAAACTGAAGTTTGCTGATCAAACAAGGGCAAATTGCCTGAAACTTCACTTGGACATCAACTTTACATGCAGACCTGAATTGTACTCAGCAGATGATTCATGAGCACAGAAAAGTGACACTAGCCAAAGCAGCATTTTTGACAGTAACTCATGACAGGTTCACAAGAATCCCATGAAACTTACTGAACACAAAACTAAGTGAACATGCCTATAAAAGATTGACGCTCCTCAAATCATTCATTTGAAAATTCAGTGTGCAGGTATGGCTCATCTTACTACAGAACGACTCATCATCATTGGACATTTACAGACTGGACAATCACAAAGTGTAGTAATCAGACAATCTAATCTGGTTAGAAGCACCATTAGTAGCCTTTTGAGATGATTTAAAGAAACGGGCTCAGTTTCAGACTGGTGGTGCAGTAGAAGACCCATAGTCACAACTCCTGCCAAAGACCGCTTCATTTGGCTGGGTCACCTCAGGAATCGATTTGTATCTGCATCCTCAATAGTCCAGCCAATGACAGCAGCTTGTCAAATTTCAGATCAAACGGTCAGGAAGTGGCTGTACGACGCTGGTCTTTGGGCTAGAAGACCCTACAGAGGTCATGTTCCTATGGACTGGCATCGCTAGAACTGACTGCAGTGGGCAAACCAGCATCATCAATGGATGGTTGCGAATGATTGGAGAAGGGTTTGGTTTAGTTATGAATCATTCTTTCTGCTCCAGTGACACGATAGACAGAAAAGAGTTTACCGCAGAGTCCATGAGCGCTATGCCCAGAACTGCGTGGATGAGGCTCCTCCACATGGTGGTGTACTGGTGTGGGGACTGATCAACTCCATGGGAAAAAGTGACCTGGTGCAAACTGAAGGATGCCTGCCCAATGATACGTCGCTGAAATTCTTCATTCTCACATCCTTCCCCTTCTGGTTTCACCATGGTCAATTTTTCAGCAGGATAATGCTCAACCTCATGTGGCACAACTCATCACCCAGTTCCTCGCTGACAACAATGTCCAGACCATTCCGTGGCCATCCATGTCATCAGACATGAACCCAATAGAACACTTATGGGATGAACTCAACAGACAAGTCCAGCAGCGAGACGTGGCACCAACCAATATCCGACAGTTGTCTCTTGCACTGCGGGAAGAGTGGGCAGCCATCCCACAACAACAGATTCGACAGCTAATCAGATCCATGTCAAGGAGATGTCTTTCTCTGATACAGCCCAGAGGAGGCCATACACCTTACTGAAACGGAGGCCTCAGTCACAAAGAATAAAAGTCCAAGCCAAATTTAATGCCAAGACTGAAATATTAATTCCATAAAATAAAACTTTTGATACAAGTTTGAAATTTGGTGTCCATTATGAATGCAGTAGTATTGCGTTTCTTTTTTTTTGAACAGTATATAAACACCACAAGGAGGTAGACCATGGTCTGCTTCTATAAACACTTCTATAAACACCAGAAGGTGCTAGACCATGGTCTGCTTCTATAAACACTTCTATAAACACCAGAAGGTGGTAGACCATGGTCTGCTTCTAGAAACATCACAAGGTCTGTCTCTAAAAAACATCTTTGGTCCAGGTCTGCTATGATTCACTGGACATGATGACTGAGCCATTTCTGCCCCCCAAAGTCTGATGTATATCATATATATATGTCTGATGTATAGCATATATCTTTGTAAACTAATACATTTTTTTTTCAAATTTAAACAAAAAGTCACAGAAAAATTCCAAGATGTTCTGAGACCTTAAATATTAAGAAAAGAATGTACTCTTCTGCAAAGAAAAATACACTAGAACTGAGTCCATGCTTATTTTAGATCTAGTCTTATCAAACAACACCCAAGAAAAACAACACTTTTTGTAATCAAACATCACAGCCACCATGTTTTACATGGAAGTTATGCAAATCCTTATTGTTAGTATTTATAGAAATATTTATATCTTAAAAGTATTTATATCTTAAATTATAAACATGTAACCATGAAGCAATACAACAAGACAGAAGCTACTTTAAACAGCCAGCACTAAGACAACAGTATATAGATATCCGTGCATAAAGTTTACTGCAAGGTGTGGGTCAGCGTGTATAAAACATGATGGGATTTCTTGCTAAAGTCACCTCCCCTGCTAATAGAATGTGCACAAAACGGTGGATCTTTCTACAGGTAGTTACAAACATTTGAAGCTTATGGCAAAGAACATAGTGCCCTATATTTGTTGTCCTGGAATAAAAACATAAGGATGGAAAGTGGGATTCAACAGTGGCTCCTCTAGACTCATGGGATATGCTAATGTAAAAAACTGTGAATGCAGTCTGATATGCTAATGTAAAAACTGTGAATGCAGTCTGATATGCTAATGTAAAAAACTGTGAATGCAGTCTGATATGCTAATGTAAAAACTGTGAATGCAGTCTACAAGATGAGACTAATGGAGATAGGATGGACAGGGCACAGGTTTCATTTGCTTACCATCATGATAAAAATAAAAGGAAAACAGAACAAGTCTTTAGATCCACAGCAGCCAAAAAACATTATAAAAATGGCATATGATGATGATAATGCTGAGACTTTCATGCTAATATTAGTTTTTAAAAACAAAACAAAACAAAAACACATATTAAATCAGGAACACGTACAGGAATTTTGTAAGCGTCCCCCACACTGCTCGAGCTGGTGCTCTGAATAACTGAAGCTGCAGTTTCTTTCATCTTCTTTTTCATTTCATTTTTGTCCTGAAAGTATGAAACATGCCAAGGCAAAATCTTGTCAGTTTTACTGTTAAATTGTCTTCAGTTATGCACAGTTCTCTGTGTGTATGATCAAATAA
Source organism: Achatina immaculata (assembly GCA_009760885.1). Taxonomy (NCBI): domain Eukaryota; kingdom Metazoa; phylum Mollusca; class Gastropoda; order Stylommatophora; family Achatinidae; genus Lissachatina; species Lissachatina immaculata. The sequence continues at coordinate 4,303,856 of CM019715.1, read as the reverse complement.
GATTATAATTTCTTCATATTGCAAAAAAAAAAAAAAAAGAAAAAACCTAAACACTAGATACAAAAAGGCCCAATGGGTGTGTGAGTATGTGCACGTGTGTGAGAGAGAGAGTGAGTGAGATGATGGGGGATGGGAGTGTCCAGCTGTGCATTTTTTTTGGGGGGGGGGGGGGGGGATCATAATGGATGAAAACAGAATGACTAATCAGGGCAAACAAGATGGCAGAAAAGATATGCACCAGCTGTAAAAATTCATCTTAGAGGCCCTGGATACAAGAGACGAAACAATTCCTACCTTGCTCCAATTTTTCACTTTCACTGTCAATCCTGCGAGCTATATTTCATGATCTGGTGTCACGCAAGTGATGAAAGGTAACGGTAAAATGTAAAATTCCCATTTCCATGCCATTAATGCATATTGGGGATATGATGTTAGGCCTGTATTTCCAAGACCTTTTGGCACATAAAGTGTAATGTGGCCAGTATCACATCTGGCAGAATTTATCATCTGAATTTTCTCTGGTACCCGTTTTTAGAGGCTGAATGGACTCTCAGACCTTTCTGATGTGGTGGCACTAGAGAAAAATAAAGTCTTCACTGCTGGGACTTTACCACCAGATTAGTAGACCAAGCACTTAACCAGTCAGCCAAGCAGCTCACCTGGTGATAGTTGTTCAAATATATGATTAACCTAGAAGGCCAAGGGAATAAATCTTTTTTTCTCATAAAATTGATATTCATTTCATAAACTCACAATTTAGTGTGATATTTTTCATTTTCAGTGTCTCACATATGTTATTTTCAATTCTGTACATAAGTAATCAGCACTGTCAAACATAAAAGATTAAAATCTACACAGATAAATACATTGTCTTGAAGACTTGAAAAGATCTTTGAATTTCTGCTAAATAAATTTACAAATTTTGCACACGAAAAATTATGAAAATAGCTAAATTACACTTGAAAGCTTTTCCACAACCGTGCTTTTAAAAAACAAAAAAAACCCCAAAAAATTACACTTTCATTTTCCAAATGAATAGTTCTTTTTGAGACAAATCTTGCAATGCTAAGAAAAAGACACAATGATGGCCAATGGACATTTTGGTGCCTTAAATGTTAGACCTGTTTCTGGGTATATTTGATCTGCTGATTCCAAAAATGGCACACGTTTCCCCCCTATCACTTCCAGTTTTTGAGATACAGAACATGTCATATACCTCTCCTCACTCTGCTCGCCCACAACAAATCAGGATATTTTAATGTTGTGTTTAAATTAATATCTGCTAAGCATGAAGGAAGCATATTAAAAATTTAAAGAAAAGTGTACTATATGAAAATCTACTTATTTCATACCAAAAGCACAAGTTTATGATACAAACTTTCCACTCATTCAACACACAAGAAGTTTCTTTTGTAAAACTTCCAAGAATGGGATCTGCCAGGACAACCCTGCATAAGATTCCAACAATAGTCTGCCATCATGTGTGCATCCCATCTTCCTTGGTATCTGGCTACCATTGTTTTTATGTCTTGGTGAAATCTTTCACCTTGCTCTTTGTTTAAGTCGCCAAGGTTCTCTGGAAAGCAATCTAAGTGACTGTGCAGATAATGGATTTTAACACTCATGTTACAGCCAAGACTGCTGAAATGAAAGAGCATATCCTCTGTTAATTGTATGTAGTTAATTGCTTTCTTGTCGCCAAAAAAGCTTTTCACAACAAGAACAAATGAAGACCAGGCACATGAATTCATTCACTGATGCTATGAAATGTGGGTCATCTATAAGTTGTCTGATTTGTGAATCATGTATTCAAAGCCTTTACAAGTTGTTTCATCAGACCTAGCTTTATATGTAGTGGTGGCAAAATGATTCTATCTCATGCTACCAAAGGTTCATTGATTACATTTTGTCCTTCAATCACCATATATTCCCTTGAAGGCCAGTCTTTTCTTGCTCAATGTTCATATCTGGCTCTACTATCCCAAAGGTATCAAAAGTAAAGATATTTTGTGTAGCCACTGTGTTGACCAAAAAAGAAAATTAACCATCTTCAAGTCTACACAAATCACACATTGATGTTCTTAGTAATTTATCTTTTCCAAGATTAAAGAGATAGCTTTGTACTCTTCTTTCATCCTAGTGGAATGAACCATATTTGTTGCCATTATTTAAAAGAACACATTTCAAACTATTTTTGAACTGTCAATGAAAAGATGCCAGTCACTTGGGGTATATTCTGAAAGACCAGTTTTTCTTTACAAGGTTTCTGATGTCACTGCAGAACACTAAGTTGTTGTCTTTGGTAAAGAATATCAGAAAATCCTTTTCTCTCCTTCGATAAAATGTAATTTTCATTCCAGGCTGAAGTACATTCTTTTCCTTTAGTCTGGAGGCAAGCAATTCAGAAGACTTCTTCGAAAGATTTAAGTCCCTGATCAGATCACTCAATTCATCCTGATCAAAACGATCACTATGTGAAGTTGTTTGGAATTCACTGTCACTGCCTCCACTTTCTTTACCTTGTGCAATATCAGACATGCAATATTCATCTGCTGAGAGCTGTGGTAGTCCAAGGAAAGGTGAACGGGTACAAGATCAGAGTGCGGAACAGGTCTTCTGGCTGAAGGTAGATCAGGGTAAGACAACTTGTCATGATTATTTCCACTGATGTCTATGATATTAACAATACAAAAATAACAGTCATGGAAGTGGTTTTTCAGTTCCCTCCACATCATTGGTACTCCAAATTTCAGGCAGCTTCTCTTTCCATTTGTCTAATGGCCCAAATACTCCGTACAAGTTTTGCATCCAATATGAAGAGCCCATGGCTTATCTTGATCTCCAAGCTTGACCCATATAAGCTTTTTTTTTAAATAAAATCAGAAACAGGTTTCCTACTTGCTTTCAGTGTGCACTCCCCACAAATATAGCAAAATACATTGGGATGATTCAAGCAGCTCCATCTTGAAGTAGTTATAACCTCTACCATGTTCAATTTGCAAAAATGAAATTAAATGAGTGGGAATATAAACACATCTCCTATATGATCATAACTGTTTTAACTCTTTCTGTGCCAGGTGTCAATTTTTTTACGGTTCCGGTACCCCCGTTGCTTCAATAAAACAACTGGTGTAACATTTAGATTGTACATATTTCGTCCGCGTTTCCGGTGACACTTTTCAAAATGGTGAAAGAGTCTTTAGATACGAGCGATGCTGAGCAAGAAAAAGGACGAGAAACATGGAAATTTTTCAATTTTTGACGATGTAGATAGGGGTATGGACATGGCCTGTGACCACCCCGCTGCTCTTGAATGTATCCCAAGTAGATCTAGACATATTTAGACGACTGGAGAAGTAGTTAGGAGGTTATTTCAGACATTAATTTAGTGACAATGCAACACAGAATCAAAATATGAGATCGACAAGTAGATCGAGACATCTCAGATGGTAAGTAGGGCATGTCTAGACCTAGCCGATGGTGATCTGGGCACAATCATTGTCTAAAAACATCACATTACTTCTTTTTTCCTAAAAAAAACTCTGCATTTATGAAATTTTCATTCATTTAGTTATACTTTGAAACATAATAAGTATACGGAAGTATATGGAAATACTGTTTTCCATTCCATTTTATAACTATACCCACTTACAGACCAAGACCCATGCTTTTATTCTGGCACTCCACTACATGTCCGTGTTTCTTCCTGCGGCACGGAAAGAGTTAAACAGATCAGGTTGAGAAACCTTTGAAATACAAGTTTATGTAGTCTATGAAAACCATGACTTATATCATCCTTATTTTGTTTACAGAATTATGTAATAAGACAGAACAAACGTGGGCTTTCTGTTATTTGAGCTAAACATTTTTATGCCAGTGCGAATTATAGGAAAGGAAGTAGACAAACAGTTGTGAAACAAAGATCATTATACACACAAAAAATGTGGGTAAATTAATTAAATACAGAAATTTCCCACTCAAAGAAGACAGCTTGTTATGACATCCTAATTCTGCAGAAGAGATTTTTTTAAACAGTAGACTAAAATTTTATAAATCCAACCATAGCCAAGAAACTGGAGCTGATGTAGTCTCTCCAAAGAAACTTCCTGAATCAGCACCCCAAATAAGCCCAGGAACAGGCCTAAAAACCAAAGCACCAAGAAAAAAAATGTGGGGATTATGTAATAGTTTCTTATAGACCCCCTGAGACACCAAATGTGGGAGTCTGGACACTGAGTAAAGTCTTTTCCTTAGCAATAAGATAAGTTGTGTAAATGTTTTTGTGGACATTCACAGGTTTTAATTTCCACAACAGATAAAGTTTGCTGTACGTCCGACTGTTGGAAGTGTTGTCATCTAGAATTCAGATATCCTGCCTTTCTCTAACAAAATGTCTAGCTTTTCTTTTCTGTCCTCACTTTTTTGTGCAAAATCTGTTGATTCATTTGTCCAATTTGTTATGTTCAGAATCGGCTTTTGAACATTCCTTCTATTCTGATTTATTTTAAATTTAGAAAATGGATATGAAAAGGTTCAATAATAAAGATGGAGTAACAAAAATAAGAATAAGAAATAGAAAAGAAATTAGACTCTTTTGAAAACAAATGCATAAGGAAAATACTCAGCATCAAGTGGAACCAATTCAAGAACAATGCAGAGATAAGACAGATGACTGAACAACAACCAGTCTCATGGGTGATCAGGAAAAGGAGATGGACATATGTTGGTCACTTGATGAGAAGAAATGATCAGAGAATACCAATACAAGCTATCAAGTGGAACACAACAGGCCGAAGAAAAAGAGGCAGACCGAGTGAAACTCTGAAGAGGACATTGTTAAGAGAGGCCAAATTAATAGGCATAAGATCCTTTGATGAGGCTGAAAGACTCGCCGAAGACAGGAAAAATTGGTGAACTACTCTGCAAGCCCTATGTGACGTTTAACGGCACGGGAAGGATATAAGATATATAAGAACAAAAATAAATAATTTTTTACATTTAGAAACTTTTATTCCAGGTTAAACATAGTGAAGTATGCCTAAATTTTTATTCCAGGTTAAACATAGCGAAGTATGCCTAAACTTTTATTCCAGGTTAAACATAGTGAAGTATGCTTAAACTTTTATTCCAGGTTAAACATAGTGAAGTATGCTTAAACTTTTATTCCAGGCTAAACATAGTGAAGTATGCCTAAACTGAAGTGCACACTTCTACAGCACAGCCTTGGTAAGAAAACTTCATTCAGCAACAAAAGAAAGAAAGATTCTGGGCACCAAGTTTCATTTTCACTTGTGTATACTCAGTTTAAATTTATGTACTGATTTGTGCAGAGATAATTATAAGTAGAATAACATCTACTTTCCTCAACAAAAACTCCTGGAGATGAAAAGTGCCATGGTAACATTACATAACCATGAAAGTAGACCAAAATGTAGACAACAAAAAAATACCTGCAAGGCATTCACAAGAGATTCTTCTATCAGCCACAAGGATTTTTTAAAAAAAAGGCATGATAATACTGGACTATATGATCCAAATAGCTTATCTATGCCTGTAACCATCTGGTCAGTCACATATTGGCAGACTCAGTCACAACAGCAACTGCTCAGTAAATTGTGTTCTTAACACCCCCAAAAACAGGTGACATAAGCTGGCTTCAGTACAATAAAGACATAACATACACTGGCTTCAGTACAATTCCATAAAGACATAACATACACTGGCTTCAGTACAATGCCATAAAGACATACCATACACTGGCTTCAGTACAATTCCATAAAGACATAACATACATTGGCTTCAGTACAATGCCATAAAGACATAACATACACTGGCTTCAGTACGATACCATAAAGACATGTCATATACTGGCTTCAGTATGCTACTACAAATACATAACACACACTGGCTTCAGTACAATACAATAACCACATGACATACACCGGCTTCAGTGGAATACGATAAACACATGAAATACACTGGCTTCGGTACAATACCATAAACACATGACATACAGTGGCTATAATCTCCTATGACAAATATAACCATACTATTGTAACTAAAGCATCTTCATTCAAGATACAATATTAAGGCAGAAAATGAAATTTTCATTAAACTCAGAATACAAAATGACTATGTAACAATGATAACATTATGCATAAAACTTATGAACAAGATATTCAAACTAAAATAATCTAATGTTTCAGTCTAGTTATACAAATGTTTTGCGGTTTACACATTTTCAATAAACTTTTGGCCTTATTTTCTGCATGATATTAACACAAGTAATTTTTCTTTTTTTTTTTTTTTTAACCATAATCTACAGTTCTCTCAGATTCTGAAGTTTCCTGAGAACACAGATTTTGATCTTCATCAAAGCTGAACCTGGAATATTCATGTCATGGATAATGATATCTCAGGCATTGTTGTTCTTCTCATTCTTCAATCTTTCTGGATCTGCAGACTTATGTTCTATGAAGATCTTAAAGAACAGGCATCAAGTTTGATGGAAAGTTACAAAAGTTCATCAGAGTGGACCCAAGAACCAGTCTTCTCTACACACTCTATCACCTTTGTAACCATATCAAGCTGTTCCCTATAACTCAGGTTCTTGGCTTACTCTATTTTGCAACTTTCACTATCATACTGTCTATCCAGCATTGGTATTTTTACTTCCACAAATACTGTCCAGAACAGACTAATCAGCGGTAAAATCATATTCTTACCTAAATGTGATCCTTTCATTTCAGGCAGGTACTGATAAAATCTTTTAACCATTGATACTGTAAATTCCTCACAAATGCCATTCTGAAGAAGAAATATCAGTGAAACATAAGATACTTCAGGATATTCATCAGCAATTCTGTGCCATACTAAAGTGAAAAACATGAAGAGGCTGAAAGAACAAGAATGAAAGTCTGACCACTGGTGCTGTGATAATCTCTGTAAGTGAAAGCATGAAGCTTTGAGCAAGCATTCTATATACTCCACACAAAAAGTTCAGCAACAAATGTTCGAAGCTCAATCAAATTTTATTAAGTAAATCATACAATAATGACATTTAGTAAAATAACTGCTCCCACATTCAGTTACTCCAAAATTAATTAATTTACTAGCCAATCACAATTTGTTCTATGGTAATTCAAACTGTAATGAAGATAGGTATTGAGAAAATATATTACTGGACAAAAGTTAATGACCAGTCATTAATTTTAACCATATGTTTATTTTGATTGCCGTACGAAAACTGTAAATAAATTTATTGTAGAATCTTGATTAAATTGCATTCTCTGGCAGTCCTTTATGCAGCTAGGGCATAAACAACACCAACTGTTCATCACAACAAGTATAAAAATCATGTGCAGTAGCATCATCCTAGACAAAATGTTAGGGCATTTTTAAAAGTGTCAGCATGACCCAGCAGGTAATTAAATCGTGCTGATTTGTGCTGCACATGCAAGAGGCATCCTTAGTGAACACTTCTCACCTTCCAATCATTTTTATTAAAGTGGTTTGGGGTATTTTTAAAAAAAACACCATGCCACCACGAAGGTATTTTAGCACCTTTGAGCATCATCGGGTCATAGCCTTGGTTGAAAGTGGTTTATCTGGCTGTGAAGTTGCATGGCATTTGGGGATGTCCCATTCTACCATCCAAAAGCATTTTGAGTGATTTCATGCAACCGGAGAAGAAGACAGGCATTGTTCAGGCCTACCTCGTTATACAAGGAGACAAGATGACAGATACCTGCAGCTGTCAACACTTTGCAAACGGACAGTAACGTCTTCCACTTTCAGAAACCAGGTAATGAATATGGCAAACATCAATGTTTGCGGCAGAACAATTAGCAGGCATTTATGAGAATCTGGGCTGGCTTCACGACGACCAGCAATAAGAATACCTCTTACTCTATCTCAGCGCAGAGCTAGAGTTGCCTGGTGCCGGCAGAACATCCGTTGGACGAGGTGCCAGTGGCATGAAATTCTTTTCATAGACGAATCCGCTTCAGTATGTTCTTCAATGGTGGCAGAATCCATATTTGGAGAAGGCCAGGGGAATGGTTCCATGACGCCACTATCCAAGAGGTGGATCGTTATGGAGGGGGATCACTCATGGTCTGGGGTGGCATCAGCAGGCATGGCAGGACTCCCCTCCATGTCACCCTATCTGCCCAGTGATACCTGAATGAAATTCTGCATCCCATTGTCCAGGCTATCTTGCAAGCCATGGGTGCAAGGGCAATCCTACAAGACGATAACGCAAGACCACATCAGGGGTGTGTCGTAGAAGATTTTCTTCAACACCAAAGGATCATTAGAATCAATTTTCCAATTCGGTCACCTGATCTGTCGCCCATTCAGCACATTTGGGATGTCCTTAGCAGACGGGTTTTGACAAATCATCCCCCACCTGTTGATGTCACCCAGCTGACCCTTTTCCTTCAACAAGAGTGGCAGGCCATTCCACAGAATGTCTTAACAATCCTGGATAACTCGATGAGGCAACAGTGCATCGAATGTCTGGCAGCAAACAGCGGCCACACGCAATACTGACATGTTTGTTGTTTGAAGACCACTCTTGTGAATTTTTGGGCGAGGGGCAAGTGATTGTGCCAGCTTGCTGTATGTGTATTCCTATTCAGATTTGTAAATGATTGAAATTGCTCAGTTTTAAATGCTGTTTTCTTTGGTACTAATGTCTTGTTTGCTAGTCAGTTGATTTTGTTTTTGTAAGAATTGAAAAACCACCCCTTAACTTTTGTCCAGTAGTACTTGAAAACATTTTACTGTCAAAATTAAAACTTAATGATTAAAAAATTTCTGAATGACCTGTTGTTATAAAGAGTCTATGTGCTTTCTGGTAGCCTCAGTACATTTTCAACACAGCATCTAACTGAAGCAACAGGCCATTTTGTGGAACTGCCATCCATTGAGTATGTAGAGCATTTTTCCAAGGCAATAAGTGTCTAGGGTTGTTAGGAATATTAAAGAATCACACTTCCTGAAGAAAGAATGTCCCATGCTTTTTCAAATGGATCATGTTCAGAAGAGCAAGAAGGCCGAAGAAAATGCACTGACATCCAAATCTCTACTTACAGCATTTCCCATATGACTGACTGATTGAATTTACAAAGTAGCATTACTGCAGTGAGGACATTTCCACATCTGCTCCACCACCCATTTCTGTAACCAACTTAAAGTGTGTATACTAATTATTCCTGTGGGTTTATTCTGCCTGCACCATCCAAAACATGCTTTGTCTGATGCACCTGTTTTAGTCTGCACACAAGACTGAAGCAAGAGGATGATTTGTTTTGTTGGCAATGGCGAGTTAAGCCTTCACTTGTGTATGCTTGTGCATAACTTACTGGTTAGCCCCAGTACGTACTTCATGGTTACAGCCATTGTGCCCCTGGTGCATCCTAGGACTGCTCTTGTGGCCTCATTCTGAACTCTTTCCAGTTTTTTATCTCAGTTTGTGACAATGTGGAGAGACTGAGCCCATAGTCGAAATTTGACATCACCTGGGACTGTATTAGCAAGAAAGGCATACAATGCTCAAAACCATCCTGTCACTACCATGACAATAGTCTGCCCTATAGCAAGGTGCACTGCCTTAGATAAAAATAAACTGGGCACCAAGTTGTCTCATTTAGCGGATAACAAATTCACACTCTCCATCCTAAAGATGCGCATGTCAGTACATCCATCTGCCTAGATACTGGCCCAGACCATCAAACTGCCCCTTCCGTATCTGCTGTGTTCTAGAATAGCACAGCTTGTCTCCAGACATGTTACCATCAAACCATCAATAAACCCCAATTAGAGAGTCCAATTAAAGTCCAAACAAAATTTGGATTCATCAGTGACACTCCAAGGTGTCTACCCTGGTGCCACTGACTTGCAGTCCACCTTCTGTGTTGTCTTTCTAAATTCAGATGAGCTTCAAGGTTCAAAATTCAGGACTCCAGCTTCACTGTATTCAGGACAACCTAATAATGTTTCACTGCATCCATCCCAGAGTACGTATGCTAACAGTACCTGTCAAGTACTGGTTGTTTATGATGCATTTCCTGCCAGCACCTTTAATTTGTCCTAGCTCCAGCAATCTCTTCAGATCTACACTGTTCTTCCATTCCCACTCTTCATTTTTCTGCAGTCTGTCCAATACAGCTTTAGCAATGTCACCCTTTTCCATTGTCAGCCTGGCCAGCAAGTCTATCATGATGATTCAGAGGGATCTGAACTGCAGTATTCTTGAATGTAGCCAATCTGATAAAGTCAATTCCTGGTGGTTTGAGTAGAAAATCATAAAGCAATTGCTGCATGATGGTCATTTTGTAACATTCATGCAGTTACAATGCGTCATTTTCTTGTAGAAAGCATAACAAAACAATCATTTCTCAGGATAGTGACATGGTTGATCATTCCTTGGAAAAACAGAATACTGACTAGCTCCCTGAAACCATCTTAAGACTCTTTGGATCACACTTTTGTTGACTCCAAGGTGTCTAGGAACATTCTGTGAAGTTCCAGTATGTAGCATTTCTATAGCATAGGATCACTCAAGTGATTCAAAAAAGCAAATCTTTACAATCAAGACTGGCTACACTGCTTATCTGGACTTGATTTTGTCACAGGCAAATATTTTTTATACTAATCTGTATCAGAAAACTGAGTGGAAAATGATAGTAGCGCGAAAGCTATGTTAAATTCTCATTTTCAACATGCAAGTTAGAAGCATGCTTTGGTGAAATGTGTTGATATAATAACTAATTTTCACTTGTGCTTAAAAACAAAATACATTTTGTAAAAATTAAGCTGAAAAATAGCGAGCTTCAGGCATTTGTTGGTTAACTATTTATAAGGAGTATATTAATGGATTTATTCTTGATTAAAAGTAGCCTACAGTGGCTACACAAATTAACACAAGGCAAAAGGAAAACTCTTGCCACTATCATTCTCTGGTTTAATCATCAATCAACTTTCACCAGTTTATGACAAAAATAATGGTTAAGGGGGTGATTCAGCTGACCACCTCACCACGTAGGCCACATCACTTAACCCTTGAGAAGCCAGACCATCAATAAGGCTCTGTGCATGTACAGAGTGTGGATTAACTTGATGGGTAAGTGAAAAAAAAAACATTGTTCCAATTTCTTCATTTTCCATTCTTTCTTCTCAGTTCATAACTGTTTTTTCTGTTATATTCTAATAACATACTAACAATTTTATTAGAAAAACAAAATACATTTTTTCTTGTTTAAAGTAATGTATAATATATCATACTACAAATAAGATTATGCCTTTGTCATTCTTTTAAATGTGACAACCATCCCATTCCACATTGTGAAATTTACCCCCCCTCCCCCAGTTCCTTTGGTACTTTGGTATTTTGAGGGAAAACCCCCAGTATATAAAGAGTTAATACTTTCTTAACCACTTTTCAAACATGAAGATAATCTGCAGAATTCAACTACTTCAGAGCTTCATTTATCCAGTTTTATCTGCTATTTTCTCCACCTTCCATGTACTCTGAAAGCAATGTTAAATTTATAAAAATGACAATATAACACATTAACTAATAACCAACCTGAATAGTTTACTTTAAATGAACAATGACAAAGTTCACAAGTGTTAGCTGTTTAAGAAGAATGTGATACAAGATTGATGGGTTAAGTTTAATTTCTCAAAAGAAATCTAATTAACTTATAAATATACCTTACAAAAGCCCCTGAAACATGGTCTACCATCAGTCAAGGATATATTGGACAACATTTTACACGGACCAGGTTTACTGGGTTCGGTCAAATCAAAGCAGCACCACTTGCAAGCTTCTTCTAGGAAGGAGATAATGAGTTATGCAGAATTTTCAGTAGTTAGTTTCTTTTGGTTTTTTGTTCAGGCCTGGAGCTAAAGTGTTAAACGAGTACCCCTTACTGTTTGGTCAGACAGCATCTTTCTGTAGAGGAACTGATAATAGAACAGATGAAATAAGTCCCAACTTCTGGACCTTGCCCCTTCACTCTCTCTGATACATGCCAGTCTGCTGTTGGTCACTACTGAATTCCACAACCATCTATCATCTGCTCTTTCTATAAGATGTGTGTTGGACCATGCTCCATGCTGTTTGTTTAGCCTGTCAGGTATCTTGTTTCTCTGTCTCCCTCTGTTAATGTGTCACTTCACGTCAGGGCTAAATTAAAACTACATATCATCTTGCACTAAACCATCTCTCATGAATCATTTCTCTCCTCTAGCCTTCAAAAGTTATGTTCTTCCCAGCAGTTCTTGTTTCACCTCCTTGCAACTGTCAACAGATGTTCTCAGTACCAGTCCAGGTGAAGATGCTAAAACACAGGACATTGTCTTGGATTTGGAGTCAGTTTTTTGTGGCTTTCTTGAAATCCTTGAGTAGATCCAAAAGTAAGCTTCTTTTTAGACTCTACCATCATCACTGGGATCACAGTAACTCCACAGCCTCACACATTTACTTTAAATCTCCTTCCTGGTCCACAAGGCCCCCTTTTTATGTAGGAATTTATGGGGTACAATCTACAGACAATCAATCCAACTCCATAGATTAAGATAGCAAAAGCAAAAATTTAATTAGGACAGCTGGCATCCCCCAATTTCTCCCACCTGGTACTTTTGGTGTTGTGGAAAATCAAAATACTCTAAGTAACCTGGGTGTTAAGGGGGGGGGGGGGAACACAATTTACTATTTATGTATAATTAGTCTGAGGAAAGATCAAATTCAGAAAGGCGCAACATAAGCAAAAGTTTACTTGATCTTCACTTTGAGTTATGACTTGTCACATGGTTTACTGGAAATAATATATATCACAGGTTCAGGTCCACTGAGTTATGAGAGCTATTTTAATTCATTATACTAAGCTATCAAAGCTATGCTCCTCTTAGTTCATTTCACTTTGTTACAGAATGGGGTATCAGGATTACGAGCAACGCTTAGTCTATACTTGCTGGCGAATTTTTTCTGTTCATTATTTCAACATAAACTTCTTCTTCGACAATTCCACCAGCAAACCCTGTATAGCATTACTTAATTTTTATATGTGAATAAAGGAGTTTTCATTGAGCTATGTATATATAAACAGAAGAGTATAAGGATATGCCAATATTGGTTTTGTCTACCTCTGTAGAACTGTAAAGAACTGCAGACATCATGATCACAAACTTATTCTATCTTTCAGTATAAATCAGGCCTTTCATGAAATAAGGACACATGAATGCTCCTCATAGGAAAATGTCTGTAATACATTAATAGCACTTCATATGCTTTCAGCTTCACAAAATCCAAAGAACAGAAACTTGGGATTTTGAAATAAGCCTCTATCACACCTTCCAGACTACATGACAAGAAACTTGTGATTTTGAAATAAGATTCTATCACATCTTCTAGACTCATCATCATCATCAGGTGCCATGCCGACTGGCGTTGGCTATTATGCTTCTCCAGAGTACACGATCCCTCATGCAGGCCATCAGCTCAGTTGGTGATCTCCTCTCACACCATACCGTCAGACTGTCCAGTATCATTTCTCTTGGTCTTCCTCTTGATCTTCTTCCTTCTATTTTTCCTGTTATAATATTTTCAATGCCCCCTCTTCTCATTGCATGTCCTATGAACGTACATTGTCTCTCTTATCTTTTTGACAAGATTTTTTGTCTCTCCAGGTCTTCTCATACATTCTTCATTAGTTATTTTTGCTGTCCAGGGGATTCGCAACATTCTTCTAATAAATCACATTTCTGCTGCTTCCAATGATTTTTGTGCAGACTTGCCTATTGTCCATGATTCACTTCCATATAACAAGATAGGTTCAATATAGCATTTTAGGACTCGTTTTCTAACATTCAATGATAAGGATGTGTTGCATGTTTCTCATTCTCTGAAATGCAGTCTTTGCTTGGCCTATTCTGTTCCTAATTTCTGTTCTGCATTTCCCATCTGAAGTTATTACTGCTTCAAGGTATATGAATTTCTACACTTGCGTTAGAAAAGTTCCGTTTAATTTTATACTGCATGTTGGTGGATTCTGTTTCTTAGATATAAAAATAGTCTCTGTCTTTTCGATGTTCAAAGTAAGGCCTTTCTGTTCACTTTCTTTGGTGACTTTATCCAAGAGATTTTGCAGGTCTTGTTGGTTCTCAGCTATCAGTACTGTGTCGTCAGCATACCGAAGGTTGTTAATATTGTATCCTCCAATTTTTATGCCTGGTTCTGTGATGATCATTCTTAGAATATTCTCACTGTACAGAGAAAAAAAGGTCTGGAGATAGTACACATCCTTGTCACACCCCTTGTTTTATAGGTTGACATTTTCTAGTTCTATTTTCAACTCGAATTGCTGCTTCTTGCTGCCAGTATAGATGTTTTACAATCCTCAGGTCTTTGCCATCTATATTGATGTCTTCAAGCATTTTAATAATTTCATTAAGTTTTACCTTGTCAAATGCCTTGGTGTAATCAATGAAGAATAAGAGAGATCTTTCTGTACTTCTAAAGCTCTTTCTGTTAGTGTTTGTAAAGCATAAATGGCATTGATGTCCCTTTCCTTCACCAAATCAAAACTGTTCATCTGCTATTTCCATTTTTATCTTTTCTCTTGTTCTTCTCATAATGATTCTCAGAAGCAGCTTCGTTATGTGACATGAGAGGCACCTTCTAGTCTACATGAGAAAAAAAATTGGGATTTTGAAATAAAACTCTATCACACCTTCTAGACTACATGACAAGAAACTTGGGATTTTGAAATAAGACTATCACACCTTCTAGACTACATGATAAAATGTGCAACTAAACTAAGAGAAAAAAAAAACAGTCCGAAAAAATGCAATCATAAATGCAAATTCTCAGTAACACACGATCTGTTTGGCACAAACATCCTTTTAGGCTGACTCCTTCTCTGATTGATTTAATCTCACAGAAGCTCCGACATATTCCACGATAGCATTGTCCCCTGCAATAACGTAATAAGATTTATAATTAGTAAGAAACTTTCATACATTTGAAACTAACAAATTTTCAGAAGATACTGAAACTGAATCTGCATATAAATTATGGATTAATTCTCTTCTAAAATTAATCTTAAAGTAATTCTCAATCTCTACAGCTACATCCAGAATTAATCTCTATAATTAATCGCAGTTAGTATTTTCTATCCAAAATTAAATCTTAATGCAAATCTCTGTCCCTAAAAATTATCTAGACATAATGCTCCGTATCTAAAATTAATCTTGCAGGAATGCTCTGTTCATTTTCCACTCATACATTTTAAACAGAGAAACATTTCATAAAATATTTGTAGCAGTTTCTCATTCTGGATTTCCTATCTTACATCCTTCTGGTGCCGTTAAACATCACATAGGGCTCACATGGCAGCTTGCCAAAATTTCCTGTTTTTGCCGAGTTTTTCAACCTCATCAAAGGATGTTATTCCAACTAAACCAGACTCTCTTAACAATGTCCTCTTTAGAGTTTCACATGGTCGATCTCTTTTTCTCTAGCCTTTTGTGTTCCACTTGATAGCTTGTTTTGGGATTCTCTGACTGTTTCTTCTCTCTGCCTATATATGTCCATCTTCTTTTTCTGATCACCTATAAGACAGGTTGTTGTTTGCTCATCTGTCTCATCTCTGCACTGTCCTTGAATTCATTCCACTTTATACTGAGTATTTTTCTTAAACATTTGCTTTCAAAAGAGTCTAATTTCTTGTCTATTTCTTTAGCTGTTTTCCAGCTTTCACATGCATAAATGAGGGTGGATATTACATATGAATTTAATAATTTTAACTTCGTTTTTTTATGCTTGGAACTTTTGAATGCCAAATGGTCTCAAGTATCTTGAAGGTCAATGCTGCTTTTGCAATTCTAACTTCTTTTCTGGTGTCACCATCCTGGTCTATGTAGCTGCGAAGGTATGCACAATGGTTTACTTGTTCAATAGCTGTTCCTTCTACGAATATTTTTTCTTTGTGATTAATGAGAAGTTTCATTTTTTTCCTTGTTAAATCCAAGTCCTATTTTAGTTAGCCGATGAAGACAGGGTATTTCACATTGTCGCTGATAAGAATTATGTTATCTGTAAAATCAAGATCTTCTAGTTGGTCCCATGTACCCAATCAATGCACCTTTTACCTACGCAGAATTTTTTCATTATGAAGTCTATGGCAATTCCAAAAAGCAAGGGAAATAGTATATATATTTTTTTCATGCCTGTTTCAATCTGGAACCATTTGTTCATTCCTTCTTTTGTGTTGACTGTACAAACATATCCGTTGTATACAGAGATTCTTAATGATGTTGATACTTTTAGATGGTATTCCATATATTCTTAAAATTCTCCACACTGAACTTCTGTGTATGCTATCAAATGCCTTTTTAAAGTCTATGAAGGTCACGGTTAATGGTTTTTGCTTTTCAATATGTTCTTCAAGTATTATTCTTATAGTAAAGATCTGGTCGCGATAAAGAAGCTAAAATCAGATAGGGCACCAGGTGAAGATGAAGTGACTGCTGAGATGTTGAAAGCAGAAGAAACAGAAACACCAAAACAACTTTGCCAGATATTGCAACAAATTTGGGATTTAGAAAAAGCCCCAGAGGAGTGGAAAACTGGGCTTATAGTAAAACTACCAAAGAAGGGTGACCTCAGAGATTGCGGGAACTGGAGAGGCATTACCCTACTGCCACTCACCAGTAAAGTATTTTGCAGAATAATCATCAACAGAATTGTACCAGCACTTGAGGAAAAACTTCGGAAAGAGCAGGCAGGATTTAGGAAAGGAAGAGCATGCATAGACCACATATTTGTACTCAGACAAATATTAGAACAGGCAAATGAGTGGCATAGCACAACATATGCATTATTCATAGATTTTGAGAAAGCCTTTGACAGTGTCAACAGAGATGCACTGTGGAAAATCCTAAGATGGCATGGTCTCCCCCATAAAATAGTTAATGTAAACAAAGCCCTATACGAGGGTTTTCAGTGCAAAGTTATCTGTGGAGAACATACCTCCAGCAGCTTTAGGGTACAAACAGGAGTGAAACAGGGATGTGTACTATCACCAACATTATTTATCTTGGCACTAGACTGGTTAATGAAGGAAGCAACATCAGACAAACGCAGAGGATTACAATGGACCCTTGACACAGTGCTGGAGGACCTTGACTTTGCGGACGACATTTGTCTATTATCAAGCAGTCACAAAGATATGCAAGATAAAATAAACAAGCTAACTCAGAATGCAAACAACATAGGACTAAAGATCAACGTAGGAAGGACAAAGTTAATGAAGCAAAATGTGAACAACAGAAATGTACTCAGAGTAGATAACAAGTTAGTGGAGGAGGTCAACGAATTTGTATACCTTGGCAGCAGAGTAGTGGAAAATGGAGACAGCACAGAGGACATCAACAGCAGACTTACTAGAGCAAACCAGGCTTTTTCAGTGCTGCAGACTATATGGAAATAAAAAAAAACTAAGCATGAAAGACGCTGGCGATGGTTGGGACATGTGCTCCGAATGACTGACAACTCACTACCAAAAATAGCACTAAGATGGACACCACAGGGGAGCAGAAGTAAGGGTAGACCAAAAGAGACATGGAGAAGAACAACAGAAAGGATGTTGAGCAATAGAGGGCTCACCTGGGCAAGAGCAGAAAAAAAGGCGAAGGACAGGCATTTGTGGAAAACCCTTGCGGAAGCCCCATGTGCCCTGGGCACTTAAGGTTCAGAGAGAGGGAGAGAAAGATCTGGTCGAGCTTCTCACTTTTTGAAATCCTGCTTGTTCTTCTCTCATTGCAGTATCCACTCTATCTTTAATTCTATTTAGAATAAATTCGCAAAATACTTTTGACACAACTGATATTAAGGTTACTCCTCTCCAGTTACTGCAGTCACTAAGGTTGCCTTTTTGGGTATATTAACAAAGATTCTTTTTCCATTCAGAAGGGACTTTTTCTTCTTTCCAAATTTTATTAAACATTCTCTGTAGTTGGCTCATGTTGTCACTGTTAATAGCTTTTAACATTTCAGCTGTTGTATCATCTTCACCTGCAGTTTTGTTGTTAGCTATTAGATTCACTGCTGTTTCAATTTCATTCAATGTAATTTCATCTAGGACTTCCCGTACAAACAGGTAAATGCTCCCATGTTCTATCAGCCAAAAATATTCCACATACATGATCCCGTGAAACAAATAGGTAAATGCCCCCATATTCAATCAACCTAGAGTATCCTCAATCAGGTCACCCTGAGCACTCATCTTCAACATACACTCAATCAATCAATCAAGTGCCGTGCTGCATGACATAGGTGATCATTTCTCTCAATTCCCTGTCTTTAGACTTGATTATGAAATCCGCCAGTGACTTTCTTCCTAGCCACACTGACAGCCCTTCCGGTAATTTTTCTCTCTCTGTCTTCCTCTGTCTCTTCTTCTCTCAATTTTTCCAGTTGCCACAATGTGTTTCAATTTTCCTCTTCTCAGAAAATGTCCTATAAATCTCTGATCTTTGCTGTAATTTTCCTTTTAACTCTAGCCTCTCTTAAGACTTCTTCATTGGTTTTCTTAGCTGTCCATGGTACCTTCAACATCCTTCTTATGAACATTTCCATGGCCTCCATTTCTTGCTGTACTCTCTTATTCATAGACAGTGCTTCACATCCATAAAACAAAATTGGCTCAATGTAACATTTAAGTACTCAGAATCTTGTTTCCATTGCTATGGATCTGTTGCACAAGATGTTTCTCATTTTCTAGAATGCCGACATGGCCTGAACATGTCTGCTTTTTATTTCATTGTGACATTTCCCATCAGCTGTTATAATTGTTCCTAAGTACTTAACCTATCAACTCATTTCAGTTCTGTGCCATTGATGATAATGCTACATTTTGGTGGCATTCTTTTCTTTGAGATGGCCATCACTTCAGTCTTATTTTTATTCAGGCCGAGACCTTTACTTTTACTTTCATGAACCACAATGTCCAGAAGAGCCTGTAGCTCCCCTTCACTTTTAGTAATCAGAACTGTATCATCTGCAAATCTTAAGTTGCACCTGCTAATTGATATTCCCTGCAAACTCTCTATATTACACTCAATTGGCTTTAAAATGCTTGTGCCACTCAAAAACCTGTGTCTAACTTACAGATGTCTGCCAAAAGGATTTTGAGGGTCTCAGTAGAAGATCTGCTGAGCTTCATACAAAATTTGAAGCAGGTGTACTGCTCAAATTTATCAGCCATTGTAGGATCACAGAGCAGCGTTAACATAAAGGCCACAAAACCACATGTACAAATCAAAGACATGTAAAGTGTATCATGTCAAGTAACAGACTGACTTAGTAGGATTGGGAGTAATGACCATCAGTCTCTTGCATATATTTGTCAAATGGTACAGTCATGGAAAGTACACCTGAACAATAACACCTCATATACAAGAGTAATCGGCCACATACTTAGAATGGACAAAAAACAACTTCCACACCAAGCATTTATGTGGTCACAAGGGGGTTAAAAAAAAAGCGGGGTAGACCCAAAGACACACTAAGAAGAGTTATCACCAAAGAGTGTTCAACAACGCTCATCAGAAACACCGAAGATCTAAAGCAAGTAGCAAGGAATGGCCAGACATGGAGAGCCTTGTCCTCCGCCCTATCCCTTGCAGACCTTTAGTGCCCTGGTTTTCTGTGCAGAGCTCAAGATCCAGTAATGCCAAATATAGGAATTTTGAAGAAGAAATCTCATACATGATGCAGTTTAAATCAGCAGAAAGAAAACAAAAACAAAAAAAAAACTACAGCAAAGAACAAGAGCAAGACAAAGGTTCAGACAGATAAAGAACATCAGGCTGAAACAACTTTAGTTAGTTTATCACATAAGACGGAAACACAAACTGACGATCACTTGTAATCAACATAATTAGGAATACAGGATATTGATAATGAATTTTTAAAAAAACAGAAAAAAAATTATTTAAAAAAATGAAGAATAAACACATACTGGTCTCTGCAAGGTTTCCAGTCTTCCATGGTGCCAGGTTCTGGACACTCAAAACTGTCACCTCTGGGTGTTTACTTAAGAAAGCTAATGTCACTGTATAAAGTGAAAAAGTTACATCTTATACTAGCCACTTTATCATCATCAGCCTCACTGTTTGAAAGTACTGGTTGAGTGATTCAGCTTTGTGTGCAAAGGATGAAGACTTAGACACACAAACCTGTCTGACATTCTGCCATTTGTCTCTCATCATTCACTCTTCCCAATCATTCAGTTTTTAACTCAAGTACATAAAACCATAAGGAGCATGAATAAGATGTAAAATAACAAAACAGTTATCCTCTTATCCACATATTCACAAATAAAGAATAACTAATACAATGGAATAACTTAATATCACATTCTTATGTACACATACAGTAAAACTACATCACTCTTTAAAAAAATTGGATGGATGGATGGACAGAAGGAAGGAACACATGCTCATTTAACATTCACCTTTCATTTACTCAACATTAGACTGCAACAAACATCCACTATCAGTTTAGTTCCAGATGCATGTAACAAGAATGCATAAAAATGTAACTAACAAGCTTGTAAGTTCATTTCTTAATCACAAATTCTGCAATAGGATTTTCATGCACAATTCTTGTCCACATATGCTCAAAAACATGAACATATTTTACACATTTAACATATTCAAAGGTCCTTTATAATCAAATATTTTGCACTCTATTTACAGCTTTACATAGAAATTGTATACTGAATGCTAGCTACTAGACACTTCAGTAGAGATATCCACCCAGTTATATCTGGCTAAAACCCTTCCTTATTTCCTTGCTGAGCTCCTTGGTAACAGACCTTATCATAGCAGAACACTGAACCACACAATGATGCCTTTGTTAGGGTGGAGCTCAATGAGAGGGCTGGCAATGCAACTCATTTAGTAATGTTATTTCTCTCACCCTCCCCCCCCCCCCTTTTTTTTTGTATGGTATGGGGATATGAGGATAATCAGGAAAATCTGCCCCTTACCATCAAAAGCCACAAGAAGAAACCACTCAGCCTCATAGTAGTCAGAATGATGGCAATAACAACAGCCTCATTCAGTGTCATGCTCTACGGCTTGGACATCACTTGATGGAAATCTAGTGCTTTTGTACCAATTCTGATGCTATTCTTTATCACACCAAGGAATCAAGCTGTCTGCTATATTCTCTTTACCTTCATCTTTACATCTAATTTTCTCTGCTGCTATCATGTTTTCAAGTCCTCCCCTTTCATCTCTAATGAACACTGAATGTCTTTTGTCTCACAAGTTTTTAAACTTCTGGTTTTTTTTTTTTACTCTTTTTTTAAAAATCATCATTCCTCTTTAATCATCCTATCTGACAAATATGCTCACAGTTTTCTTCCGAGAAATTACATCTTCGTTACTTCTGTTGTCATCATCATCACCGCCCATCATGTTTCTTGTTTTATTCCTGATCAGTGACTTTCAATCCTGTCACTGCCTTAAACTGTGTATGATCTTCCCTCTTGGTCTTCCTCTGTACTTCTTCCCATATATTTCCATGATTACAATGTCTTGATGTCTTCTTCTCATGGTATGTTTCAACTAGATTCCTTTCTTCACTGACATCTGTCACCATATACTTTTCTAAGAAACCATTTCCTTAAAACAACATAAGTTCAGTATTTCTTATTTACGTACTTTCTGATAGTTGGTGACTAGATACAGATTACACAGAATACTTTTCATTTTACTAAAAGCTCATTTGGCTCAGCATATTCTGATCCTCACTTCTGAAATGCATTTCTCCTACTGAGGTTATTTATGTGGTCAGAAAATGGATTTTATGAACTTTCTTCACGGTTGACTGCTTTCCTTATCACTTCATTTAGATCTCTCAGCACAAGATCATAAAAAACTCTGTTTCTTTTTTTCATTTCTGCTTTCAAATCAACTCAGCTGTAAAAATGGACACTGACACATTTATACTGTGGGTAATCTATTGCAAGGCCACATTGGACTACTTGCTATACACATAAATCAGTGTATGAAAGAATAACAAGATGTCATATTAAAATCAAATACAAATCTGGGTGAACAAATTTGGGGGGGGGGGGGGGAACGACTGCCACAAAGGACTTTTGGCTCATTGCCGCCAATAAAATGACAAATATACCGCAACTGAAACAAAACAAACACAACATAGTTTTCTTCCCAAATATATGCTATTCATGTCAAATGTGGACACTAAAAGCCAAACACAAATAAAAAATCATCACAACAGAAATGATGTGTTTAAGAAGAATACTAAATGTGACAAGAAGAGACCAGAGACAAGATGACAGCATCAGGGCAAAGGTTGGAGCAACACCAGTATTACACTGTATCCGGAAACAGCAAGTTAAATGGTTTGGCCATGTTACACGACAACCACCAGACAGCATACCCAAAAAAACCTCACACCAAGATTTGCAGCTAACACATGAAGAGGTCACCCATGCAAGAGATGGAGAGAGGAAAATAAAGAAACCTTAAATATCCCGTTATGCGAAGCAAACTGCCTAGCCCTGTCAAGATGTCTATTTGTCTCCTAAACACTGAAAGGTATATGAGGAAGGAGATGAGACAAGACAAAGCAAGACCACCAATGCAGACAGATGCTTGATGTAATGGCTACAGTTAAAAAAAAAGAAAACTATTTTCATCATTTTCTTCTTGGTCAGTCCTGCAAGGATACGTGCAATAACTTGCAAGAATACACTCCGTGGGTTCATTAGAATGGCACAGAGTTCCAGCTGGTGACATTCTGCAGTTGTTGCAGCATGCTTGGTTCACTGCACTAAATGCAAAAAAAAAAAAAAACGTAACTTCTGTTTACAGCATCTAAAAAAGAAACATGCTGTCAATCACAAAGACACTGACAAATGTTGCACATAAATCAAAGAGGTTTTTTTTTTTTAATATAAACTGAAGACTCAAAATACTTTTTATGGCAGGAAACACTTTATTAAAGGGAAAACAATGACTATACAATTTAAAGAAATGCTTCAGCCTTTTCAAATCCTGACACCCTAAGTAACTGCTTAGACAATAAATTCTTAACCCCTTTCCTGTGTGACCTATATTAAAAAAACAAAATTCATGTATGAATAGTTTTATTTAAGTCTTCATCATCACCATCTACCTCTACCACAATGCTGTAAGCATGTTTATCTCAGTCTTAACATTAGATCTGATCATCATGTAAAAATCACTTCCTAAATGTCATTTTTTTGTTGCAAGCTAATGGTAACAGCAAATGATAGAGTAATTAAGCTAATTTACCACACCTCTAGCAGCCAATATATTTGCCTCCCACAGCTTGTAAATGGCACAGACTGCAGCTAAAATGACTTAATTTTTCATTTGTTACTGCTAGAGCATGATTACTTGTGCTACATAGTTATGTTAATGAGCTGGCATGGTACAGCTTGGTGAGTTAGCTCATGAAACACATAAAGGAGGGGGGTTAACTCTTCCCATGCCCAGAAAAAAAAGTGGATGTTCCCATCAGTGTCACACAAAAAGTCTCGATATGTATAGGGGATATAGTTGTAAAAGTGAATTTACAAAGTATTTCCACTTTAAAAGTAAACATATTATGCACGAAAATAGTTGTAAATGTAAGATTTCATGAATGAAGAGTTTTTCAGGAAAAAAGAAGTAATGTGATGATTTTACCTGATAACTGTGCAGTGCTTACCATTGGCGATGCCTAGATGTACAATGTCTACCATCAGCAATTTCCAGATCTACTTAAATTTTCATCCGATCTCATCGTGTGGTGGCATTCTCACTAAAATAATGTCTGAAATAACCATCTAACTACTTCTCCAGTCCATTTAATAGGTCTAGATGTACTTGGGGTACATTCAGGAACAGTGGTCGGGTCATAGGACATGTCCTTATGCTTCAGAAATCACAATAAATAATGAAATTTCTCTGGTAAAACATCTATTTCGCTCGGTTGTTAGCCACGCTTTAGACTGAACTATGAAAGGTCACCAGACATGCACAGATAAATTGTGTACAATAAAAAGTTTTACAATAGTTTTATGTTGCAACGAAACAAAATCGCTATAACAAACATGGCAGTCACTAGACTAACAGGAAGTTATCACAATAATGACTATGGCAGTTGAAGAGTTAATGAACTAAACTATTTCACTTTCATATATGTGAGCAAACAGCCCATGAAGTAACAATCCGACTGACCTACAGGAAGAGTTAGATCGGAGCATGCAGTCATTTGTGCAGCATTTGTCTGTATCAACTACCCCAAAAGCACCTGCATCACACTCCTCTCCTCTATCTATGACACCATTGCCACAGAAGGACGTAAGTGAAGACCTGGCTAAACAGCCATAATAGATCAATCATAATATATATATATATATATACACATATATATATATATATTGGCAAGCATTTACTGGAACATAAATTACACAAAAAACATCATCCACACATACTCACAAAATATGCATACACAAAATCACTCATACGTTCATGTATGTGTATAAAAAAACAGACAAATATGTGTACATCTACTCACTAAGAGTAAGAACCTTTAGACAGCTATATCCATGACATCTACAGAAATAAATGAGAGGAACATGAAAGGATGCCAGCAAAAGTAATACTGGAGGTCTACATTCTGAAATTTAGGCTACCATGTTTCTTATGTAAATAGGAAATGATGTCTCATCACTGTTGTATTGTACCAATCTGCACATAAAATTGTATAATCATTCATTGACTTAGCAAAGTATATGAGCATTTTCTAGTACCAGTTAACATTATTTATATTCCAGTGAGTTCTGACTCACATTCCTGTACTATTTTGTTAACTTACAAATAAAGCAATTGGTAGTTTCCAGCATCCGCCCAATAAGTCTTAAGGAACAAGGTGAAAATTTCTGAAAGAAACATTATCAAATATTAATATCATTATATAAAAACATTATCAAGATAAGCAAAAAAAATATATATAATGACCACCATCTACCATAAATAAATGAAAAAGTAACTTCTTTCATCCAAAAGAAAGACATTTCTTAGTCACATGTAAAGATAAAGTAAAGGTAACTCTGTCACACCTCAGAGGGATGTAGGGGTTTGGTGCCCATATTTTCCTTGACCTGTTGGCATACTAGAGGGTGATGCATTCAGAATCATGCCTGGCTGCCTTTCCTTCCCCAGCTCCGGAAGAAGTCAAGCACCCATTTCTACAACCTGGGTGACTGGGGCACCTCTGGCTGGATTTGAACCCCCTGACCTTCACCATGAGAGACCAGTGGACTAACGATTTTGCCACTCAGATGGTACAATCATCATATGGGAAGGATCAAAACAAAACTATTTACCAATTTCTTATTTTTTGGTTCCAGTGATATATGACAGGGATACTTGGTTGCTTTTATCTAGATACTTTCTATGGATGGACAGTTGACTTTTTATTTTCTTTTTTCATTCATTCATTCATTTGCATGTCCCTTATGGAACTTTGACTCCCTAACAGCACTCCTGTAGGCCACTCGGTTGTGAGCAAGATGGCCTACTGCAGATGCATCCATTTGCAGATCATCAACAACGTCTTGTAGCCGTCTTCGTTTTGGTCTTCCTCTCTTTCTTTTTTCCCATTATGTACCCGTCCAAGACGGTTTTCTCTAGATTATCATGACGTTTAATGTGTCCAAAATATTTAAGTTTTCTCTGTTTAATCCTCTTTACTAGCCAGCCTTCTTCAATAGTAAGTTCTTGTAGTATGGATATATTTGTTCTTTTTTTGTGTCCATGATATTTGAAGAAGTCTCCTGTAGCATTTAAATTCAAAGGCATTTATGTGTTTCTCAGCTTTCCCCTTCTTCAAAATATAAAGTAAAGTTACCTGGATCAGTAGTGAAAATGTCAGACTAGGATACAGACATCAGAGAAAGACAGAAAGTGAAAGAATACCTTGTAGCAGAACCCCCTGATTGTTCTTGTGTCAGATCAGCTAGACCACACTAAATCCTGTCACTCAAGTGAAGTCCACAATTTTCTCCAGCTTCCAGTGGCAGCTCCACACTTTTTGCTTCAAATCTAAAAACTGACTAAGACTGAGTTTGATTTTCTGATAGCCTGTAGCAGCAGTCTCCTCCTGTGGTGGCTACTGCAAGAGTCAGCCACTTCAAGAAAGATGGCCTCTACTAGCAGAAGTTACATGTTTTAAGACAAGGAATCTTTCAGTTTTCAGTTTCTCAATGCCTCCAGAATAAGTGTAGAGTACAAGTATGAGAGACTATGGAATGGATGCCAATATTTAACTTTTCACATTTTTTTTTTCAATCACAGTAAATGGATATGTTAAGAAAAGCTCTAAAATTTGTGGAAAGTATTTAAAATTCAAGACCACTCTTTTCTGTATTTTCACTGGTCTGTTTTTAAATCTGCAAATATTAGCATTTGACTTAAATAATAAAAGACAAGTGATACACAGAGACAAGACAAGTGATACACAGAGACAAGACAAGTGATACACAGAGACACGACAAGTGATACATAGAGACAAGACTAGTTATACACAGAGACGTGACAAGTGATACACAGAGACATGACAAGTGATACACAAAGACAAGACAAGTGATACACAGTATTTTCTGGTCATTCAAGGTGTTGATGTGAAAAGTAAATAAATTACAACTGGGACACAACTTGAAAAAGCTTACATCTGTGCTAATTTCCTTGATTACAGAGTTGTAACTTTTATACTATATTTAAGCTCTTAAAAACAGAGCAGCAAAATGAACAACTGCAACACCAAGTTAACAACAGAGAAGAAAAAAGTACTCACAAGCAGTTACATAATGTTATACCAGTTCACAGATGAAGCAGAATGTTATATCAGTTCACAGATGGAGCAGAATGTTATATCAGTTACAGATGGAGCAGAATGTTATATCAGTTCACAGATGGAGCAGAATGTTATATCAGTTCACAGATGGAGCAGAATGTTATAACAGCTCACAGATGAAGCAGAATGTTATATCAGTTACAGATGGAGCAGAATGTTATATCAGTTCACAGATGGAGCAGAATGTTATATCAGTTCACAGATGGAGCAGAATGTTATATCAGTTCACAGATGGAGCAGAATTTTATATCAGTTCACAGATGGAGCAGAATGTTATATCAGTTCACAGATGGAGCAGAATGTTATATCAGTTCACAGATGGAGCAGAATGTTATATCAGTTCACAGATGGAGCAGAATGTTATATCAGTTCACAGATGGAGCAGAATGTTATATCAGTTCACAGATGGAGCAAAATGTTA
The DNA here is from genome assembly GCA_009760885.1 of Achatina immaculata. Taxonomy (NCBI): domain Eukaryota; kingdom Metazoa; phylum Mollusca; class Gastropoda; order Stylommatophora; family Achatinidae; genus Lissachatina; species Lissachatina immaculata. Next base: position 4,276,458 of record CM019715.1, on the reverse strand, counting down.
TATCAGTTCACAGATGGAGCAGAATGTTATATCAGTTCACAGATGGAGCAGAATGCTCTGCTGGACTATCATCATCATCATCAGGTGCCATGCCGACTGGTGTTGACTATTATGCTTCTCCAGAACACACGATCTTTCATGCAGGCCATCACCTCAGTTGGTGATCTCCTCTCACACCATCTCGTCAGACTGTCCAGTATCATTTCTCTTGGTCTTCCTCTTGATCTTCTTACTTCTATTTTTCCTGATGTTATAATATTTTCAATGCCCCCTCTTCTCATTGCATGTCCTATGAAAGTACACTGTCTCTCTCTTATCTTTTTGACAAGGTTTTTTTGTCTCTCCAGCTCTTCTCATACATTCTTCATTAGTTATTTTTGCTGTCCAGGGGATTCGCAACATTCTTCTAATAAACCACATTTCTGCTGCTTCCAATGATTTTTGTGCATACTTGCCTATTGTCCATGATTCACTTCCATATAACAAGATAGGTTCAATATTGCATTTTATGACTTGTTTTCTAACATTCATTGACAAGGATGTGTTGGTTAATATGTTTCTCATTCTCTGAAATGCAGTTTCTGCTTGGCCTATTCTGTTCCTAATTTCTGTTGTGCATTTCCCATCTGAAGTTATTACTGCTCCAAAGCATTTCAATTTCTGCACCTGCTTCAGAATAGTGCCATTTAATTTTATACTGCATGCTGGTGGATTCTGTTTCTTAGATATAACCATAGTCTCTGTCTTTCTGATGTTCAAAGTAAGGCCTTCCTGTTCACTTTCTTTGGGGACTTTATCCAAGAGATTTTGCAGGTCTTGTTGGTTCTCAGCTATCAGTACCGTGTCATCAGCACAGTGCTATCAGGATATTGTGGATTTAGCAGTCCATTATAATGGCTCAAAAATGGATTCATCAATTGCCTGCAGCATTTGAAATGCAGGCACTGGGAGATCTTAACCCTATACATACCATAAAGCTAATGAATTGCAAGGTCTATTACACCACAGTTCTCTGTGTTGTACACTAAACTTACATGATGATTTGGAAGACTTCCACTAACAGACCTGAACCACATGAGGAAATTTCCACCTTCAGTTTCTGGTTTAGAACATTCTCTTGTTTCTGGGTCATGATCACTACCAAAAATGTGCCCTAATTCAATGCATTAAAATAAATTAATATAACCAAGTGTATATATATATATATATATATATATAGCCTATTGCAGCACCACAGCAGATGCTGCTTGATTTTGAGAGTGCTGCACTGAGTGCTTTTTCAAAATGGATTCACAAATGCAGCAGTCAAGGGCTCTTACTTCTATCTCACACAATGTTATGCACAATGTGCAGGAAATTTAATGCAGTCTGACATAGGAATCTGATGACAACTTACCAACAGCCATTTGTTGTTTTACCAGCTTTGTCCATGATCAATTTTTCTGATGTTCTAGAAGCTTTTCTCATCTCAGCAGATAACATGCCAAGTCACAAGAAGACCCCTTAATTACCATCTTATTTTTAACATACTCATGTTAGAAGTCAACATAATGTGGTGAACATTATGGTTTTGTAATATTTTCTATTAAAATGTGGAATCACTTGCAAACGGCATCCATGGGGACAACAAGAACAACCAAAACTGTAGAAAACTGACATTACAAGCCTTGTTCCTGTGCAATCTCTAACACTGTGGACTTTTGGCAGGAAAGCATGAAAGATATGCTGATATAGAAAACAACTTTTTTTTTTTTTCATGGTATTTCTTTTTCTGAAGCTAAGCAATATTGGGAGGTGAAGCAATGAATGAAAAATGCTGTTAATCATTACTCATGTAGGGAAATTTTAACCCTATATCTAATGTATAATATTTACATATTCCATGTTGTGACTGATATGATGAGCATTTTTTTTCTGCTACAGCAGCAAAGGTCTGATGGCAGAGAATGAAAAAGACCTCCAGAATTTACTGACGCGAATAAACGATGAAAGTCAAAAGTACAGACTGGAAATAAATATCACAAAGACAACTGTCATGGTAATCAGCAGAAAAGAAAGAAAGGCAGCAGTAAATATAAAAAGTAAATGGAGAAATACTTCAACAGGTGAAAAGCTTCAGGGATTTGGGGTACATGATAACAGACGATGAAAAATGTGAAACAGAAATTAACAAAAGAATAGGTTTGACAAAATAAAATTTTCAGCAGAATGAGGAAGATCCTCACATCAAAACAAATTATCACAGCAACTGAGATTATGTATCGTAAAATGCTATATATAGTCAATATTCCTTTATGGTGCAGAAACCTGAACCTTTAAAAAGTAAGCAGATAAGAAAATCTAGGCCTCTGAAATGTAGATATGTAGAATAGGGTGTATCTCATGGAAAAGAAAAGAAAGCAAACAACAAAGTGCTAAACCAGTTAAGAAGTGAAAACAGAAGTACTGAAAATCATAAAAACAAGACAGCTAAGATACTTGGGGCATGCCAAGAGGCACAGTACTATATTGAAGATTCTTCTTGAGGGCAAGATCAAAGGGAAAAGAACAAGAGGATAACAGCAATGCAGATGGGTGGACAACATCAAGAGATGGACAAAGACAAGCTTGGCTGAGTGTTTTACGAAGAGAAGAAAAGAGATGAGAGTGGAGATTCATTGCAGACAACCTTCCATGGGGAGACGGCAAGAAATGATAAATGATGATGATGAGCATAGGCCTAATGATGATGAGCATAGGCCTAAGTGTACAGATTAAAACTATAAAGGTGACTAATCTTAGTGCTTATATTCTCCTTGATTAAATTTAAGGCATTTACATGGTATGTTTTTTTTTAAAAGAATTACGAGGGTCATACCGAAAGTTATGAGCAAAAATTTTTTTTAAATCAGAATCTATAGAGAAAAATGTATCACCTTAACTGTATCCTTTTATTCACTTTTCAACATAATTTCCATTTCTCTGCACACATTTTCTCCATTGCTCTGCAAGTTTGAAAATACCCTCCTGGTAAAATCCAGTTCCAGCTGACTGACGGCACAGATGCACTGCTTTCTGGACATTCTCTCCTATGGGGCTCAGCTGGCACAAACTTTTCTATAGCCTAAGGTTTCAATCATTTCCCTTACTGCATTGTGTCCTTTTCAAGATTTACAGTGATTTCACAAACTGTGACATGTCTGTCTTCTTTAATGATGTCATCAATCCTTTCCATGTTGCATTCAGTAGAGGCAGTTCTAGGGCGATCACTGCGAGGCATATCTTGGAGGCTCATGTTTCCATCTCTGAAATGTTTCACCCACCTCCTAACACTGCTAGAGATTCTAAGGATTGTTATAGCCAGAGGTGGGGTGGAGGATATGCTCTCCACTCCAATGGCGTGCATCTCAAATAGCCTCTGACAGTCAAGTCCAGCTCCAGGTCTTCTCGTGACAGAACTGTTTAAACTGACAGGAGAAGGGGCGAAGGTGAATATCTGGCGCCTGAGAAACAGATGCTTTGGGTAGATGAGAGTCATGTTTGGTAGCTCATCTACCGCTGCTGGTGAGATTTTTCAGCTGCCGTGATTTTTCAGCAGCCGTGTGTGCAGTGGGCCTCATCCCAGTCAGTGAAGATAGGTGCAAATTCTGATTTTTAAAAAATTTTTGCTCACGACTTTCGGTATGACCCTTGTAATACCAGAACTTTCATTTTATTTCAAGGAAAAGAAATGAAATTTAAGCTTAGAGCATCTGAGTGATTAAGTGCCTGAGTGATTAAGTGTTGCATGATTAAGCATCACCAAACCAAATATTTGTATTTATGAATGGCAGAATATGAATAAATAAGTCAATAGGAGCATGTCTACTCCTTAAAGGTATGAATAATAAAGCCATGCTATAATTATTTCTATGAGAAATTTTTGATAAACATAAATTTATCTGTTTATTTTATATAGCTGTGTGCTGTTTTAGAAGTCTGCAGAGGTAGTATGACTCTGATTTGGCTGAAATACTAAACTCATGCTTCATGCCAGTGATAACTTGTACTTGTACTATCTCCATGTAACTGCAACCTGGTGTTCTTTGCAGCCGATGCTGTAGAAGTGCTGAGGTACAGCATTGTATTGGTGTAGGAATGGGTTATTGTTGCTACTTTTTCAGTCCTGGAGTGTAGCTAAAAAGCAGGGGATGTGCAATGTTTCTTTAGCAGACTCCACCACCATGGGGACTATGGCGATCCCTGCCCCATTAGCAAGGCTAGGCCTGTTACTGGAGGTACCAACAGATAGGTGGGACAGGGTCTTGGTCAGCTATGGTTCACTAACCCTGACATTAGCATATCAGCTATGGGTTGTCTCATTGGACAGCATCTCTGACTCCTGCCAGTGATAAACAATCCCAAAGACATGATTGTTTGCTTATTTAAAATGTGTCTCTTATTAGTAGAAAACATTGCACATCTTTAGTTTGCAGGCAAGATTAATACAAAGATTTCTTATCTGAAGATTTGGGGGCAGGGGTGAGGAGAGAGAAACAGGAGAGGGAGGGTGTGGTGTATGTACTGTTGTTTACACAAAATTTCTGTGATGAAAGAAAATGAAGTTCCCCCCCCCCTATCATTTTTTTGATTGTTTGTAACAGGTAGTGTTATAAAATTCAGCATGAAACACTGAAAAACACTATAAGACAATAACATCGCATTCATCCTAAGATATGTTAGAAGAGAGCTGTCACATTAATCGTAAGATATTCTGGAACAGAATTATCAAGTTCATGATGTGCTTGCTGAAGATATTCTGCTAAATTCACCTTTAAACATGCTACAAAAATTTGCCCATTTCATCATTGCAGGTATAATAAGAAACAAATATGTAAGCATATTATAATGATGATTGGCAATAGTCATGAACACAAAAAGATCAATTTATATCTCTGTTACCTGCTCACATGAATCTCTGTCATAAGTAGATTTAAAAGTATTTCTCTCAAATGACTTGCACTACTAAAAAATTATTCTGGTACAAAAGTACTCAGCAACATCTCAAGGAAACTTAGAATATAAAAGAAAAAGGGAAAAAAAAATTGTAATTTATTTATGGAGAGTGATCAGACATCAGTACTTTTCAATCTTACATCCCTCCCATGCCGTTAAACGTTACATAGGGCTCATATGGTAGTTTGCCAAGTTTTCCTGTTTTCAGTGAGTTTTTCAACCTCATTAAGGGATTTTATGCCTACTAATTTGGCCTCTCTTAACAATGTCCTCTTTAGAGTTTCATATGGTCAACCTCTTTTTCTTTGCCTGTTGTGTTCTACTCAATAGTTGTTTGGGATTCTCTGATTGTTTCTTCTCATCACATGACCAATCTATGTCAATCTCCTTCTTCTGGTCACCCATGAGGCAGGATGATGTTCACACATCTGCCTTATCTCCATGTTGTTCATTATACCGAGTATTTTCTTTAAGCATTTGTTTTCAAAAGTCTAATTTCTTGTCTATTTCTTTAGTTGCTTTCCAGCTTTTGCATGCATAAATGAGGGTGGATATTACATTTGAATTGAATGTTAGCTTGGTTTTTTATGCTTATAACTTTTGAATTCCATATGTTCTCAAGATTCTTGAAGGTCAATGCTGCTTTTGAAAATCTAAAGTCCTTTCTGATGTTACCGTCCTGATTTATGTAGCTGGTCTATATACCAATTAAGTTAAATAAAGAGGTTATGATCAACATGTGAAACAAGCTATAAGGCAGAAGAGTTCACTCTGTCAGTCATGTGGCTCATGTAAATGAAGTATTGACCAAAACTGTTGCATTTCACTTACAGAACAAATATGGCATGACTAGCAAGTGAAGGGAGCATTTACTATAAAAATCATGAATATTAACTGACACATGTTCTTGTTGGGTTGCCTCAACTACTCAATTCTAAGATCAAGCAGAAGATATCTAACACAAGCTCTGAATGTGAACACACATACCTGATAAATCTTGTGGTAGGACATGAAAGCTGCATGGAAAATTCTGGGCCAGAGGTTAAGAAAAGTCAATGGCACTTCTCACTAAACATTGCTTGCACCATAAGAATACCAGATTGTGTCATCACCAAGGAAAGTCATGCTTAGATGTTATATATGGGTACTTTAAGCTCAAGGAGCACCTCTGACTACTCTAATTAAGACAGACCAAAATGAAACTGGCTCTACTATCAATCTGATCAGTTTTACCATGAGTGAACCACAAAAACAAGAGGCATGCTGGTAATTTCTAAAAGTAAAGTTCCTAAAAGTTATACATTTATGATTTACTTAAAAACCAGCAGTTAAACAACTATAGCAGTCAGTTTTTAGCATATTCTTGTATTGCTCATATTGTCTTTCTTGTACCCAATGGTCTTCTAAGGGGTGATTCTGGGGCACTGTGCCCAAGTGGGGAAAATTAACTGGATACTTTTTAAGACAAAGCAAAGAACTTACATTCAGAGTCCACAAGAAAGCAGCAGCTTACCTAATTCTGTTGAAAAAAAATTAAGAAAACTGGAATAAAGTGTCAATGTATTTTAAAGATTCAAAATATATCTTCAAGATGTTTGTAGAGCAGAAATAGACAGTGGCTGTAATAAGCAGTTTGTGGAAATTTTATTTAATAAAGAAGGTCAATTATCTTGTATAAAGAACTATCTTCTTTAATATTTTCCTGAATTAGAGAAGGAATTGAACAAATTCATTCCTGTACTAAAAGTCCCTTCACCATGATCCGCTTCCTTAACCATCTGCAAAAAAAACAAACCACTACCAGCAGCACATCCAGATAAACATGAAAATACCAGGGCTAACACTGAAAAACCAACACACAGTTCATCATCATCATCATCATTAGGTGCCATGCCGACTGGCGTTGGCTATTATGCTTCTCCAGAGCACACGATCCTTCATGCAGGCCACCAATTCAGTTGGTGATCTCCTCTCACACCATCTCGTCAGACTGTCCAGTATCATTTCTCTTGGTCTTCCTCTTGATCTTCTTACTTCTATTTTTCCTGATGTTATAATATTTTCAATGCCCCCTCTTCTCATTGCATGTCCTATGAAAGTACATTGTCTCTCTCTTATCTTTTTGACAAGGTTTTTTTGTCTCTCCAGCTCTTCTCATAAATTCTTCATTAGTTATTTTTGCTGTCCAGGGGATTCGCAACATTCTTCTAATAAACCACATTTCTGCTGCTTCCAATGATTTTTGTGCATACTTGCCTATTGTCCATGATTCACTTCCATATAACAAGATAGGTTCAATATAGCATTTTAGGACTCGTTTTCTAACATTCATTGATAAAGATGTGTTAGCTAATATGTTTCTCATTCTCTGAAATGCAGTCTTTGCTTGGCCTATTCTGTTCCTAATTTCTGTTCTGCATTTCCCATCTGAAGTTATTACTGCTCCAAGGTATTTGAATTTCTGCACCTGCTTTAGAATAGTTCCAGTTAATTTAATACTGCATGCTGGTGGATTCTGTTTCTTAGATATAACCATAGTCTCTGTCTTTTTGATGTTCAAAGTAAGGCCTTTCTGTTCACTTTCTTTGGCGACTTTATCCAAGAGATTCTGCAGGTCTTGTTGGTTCTCGGCTATCAGTACTGTGTCATCAGCATACCGAAGGTTGTTAATATTGTATCCTCCAATTTTTATGCCTGGTTCTGTGATGATTAACACACAGTTCACAAGATATAATCCCAGGCCATGGAAATGACTGATAAAGTGCAAACGCAATCCTACAGAATGGACTCATAATGTCATGGATGGATCCACAGTAGGGCCACCAGAAATGGGGGAAGAGCAGCATCTTCATCAAATTCCCAATCAGAAAAACCAGCAAACAAGCATGGCCAGCAAGAATATATTCATCAAAGTATACAGTAGAAACAACAGCAATCAAACATGACCTGAAAATAAGCACAGAAGCAAACAACCCAACAGAGAAGTATGCTTCATGAACTGCAGAGTCTTGCTAGAAGAAATACAAACAAACAAACAAAAAAACTGACCCACAAACACAGGAAATTATAACACAACAAGCTTCAAAGCTCATCTGTAGCTCTACAGTGGCTCCCTTCACACTGTGAGACACCAGCAAACTGCAATTTTCCATCTAAGAATGGGACACCGCAGGCTCCTGAGCCACATCTATCAACTTAAAATGTCACACACAAATGAATGTCCCTGCGGCTTTGGTATCCAGATACAAGAACTTATCCTGCAAACCTGTCCAACCTATACAAACCTCTAAGCACAAATCTGGCCCAAGAGAGAGGAAATGAAAGAAAAGCTATGAGGCACCCACTCAAGCATGGAGAAGATGGCAGACTTCATCAGGGCATTGGGGCTGCAGATATAGCATGACCAACCAATATTCAAACATGGAAGATGAATGTACTAAAAGCTTACTGGGCATTTACTATTGTCACAGTTTCTGTAGCCTACTCCTGTAGCCACAAGCTTCAAGATCTCAGAGCACAGGCATCAAGTTAGATGTCATATAGGTTACAGAAGCTTGCTTCAATGCCCAAAATCAACCCAGGCAGGCTGATTTTCTCTGTGCTCTCAACCGCTATTAGATATACATCAAATTATAACCAGAATGCAGAAATGAATTTAGACTTTCTCCTCATTTCCTATTTCTTCATCCTATATGTTTTTTCTTTGGTTAAGATATAAGCCAAAATGTTACAACTTTTTACATCATTAAAGATGTTCTTATGTTTTTCTTTTTCTTTTTTTTTAAGCCTAATTAGTATAAGAAGTAAAATGACTGCTTAAAAGAGCATCACAAGGGGTCTTTGCCAAGTCTGGTTCATTTACACTGTTAACTACACACTTTCTCAAGTAGTCTTTTATGCATCCAGACATTTTCTGAAAAACCACACATAAATTCGACAACTTGGTGCACATTAGCAATTAATAAGCATGCTTCAACTAAGCAGATCTGAGATCTATGTGCTGTAACAGCTGCCTACACTGAGCAGCATCAAATTTTCACGCAAACTTACCGTGAGCAAAGACGAGATTCATCTGTGTGGTTGGTACTGCTCCTCCAACAATTTCAGAACCAGAAGTAATTCCTGAATTTCTCCTTTGATTACCAGGAGTGGATTCTTATGGTTGACCAGAACAGAATGAAAAATCACTATCAAAAAGATATATATTACTTCACTCACAGGATATACACATGACAATCTTATTCTTTTCTGACCTCTCATGATGAACTGGAAACATGTGCTCTCTACTGATGTGATGTCATGATGTATAGAGCCATTATGTCAGACTGAAAATGGGTTAGAGAGACTTATGTAAGCTGATATAAAGTGAGTTACAGCGGCTTGTGTATGCTGCTGTAAAGGAGCTTACAGTGGCTTGTACAAGTCCTTAAACTGACCTAAAAAAGCTGACATCTTGTCAGTTTCACCACTAGGTGGATCATGTTGAGCCAAACTCTGTTAGCCATGATGAAAGAGCACAACAGCCCTACACTAGGATCACAACAAAGAGGTGGGATACATCTTAGGTTACTTCTCAATTACTAGATTTAACAAACCACACAATCCCTCTAACACAATCATCTTTATTACTGCAAAAAGGATATAAATCAAAACAATTAACTGTTCCTTGATACTGGATATAACCTTTAAATAACACTAAAATCTAACCAACAAACTTTGAGATTCATATACATGTCGGAACTTCTACTTTTTGCCTATGAATGACCGAGTGAGTGAATGAGTGAGTAAAACAGAGTGAATGGATTGTGTTTCTGAAAAAAAAATCATCTCAGCCACTGATATTATAGTCAATAATTTGTAGAAAATGCACTGAATCATATGGGACAAAGACAGAAAAGTCCCAGTCTTGTCTTGTTCTGCCTCCTTACTCAGATACCTCTGACTGTTGAGGGACAAAAAAAAAAAGAGTTCTTAACAGGGCTCGATGGTTTGCTTCATATTTAAGGATCCTGCGAATCTAACAATAAGAACTTTTCAGCAAACTCTGCCGTCACCAAATACACATAAATTTGCACCTAGTAGGTTGTGACTCTAGGATGGGGTGCTGCTTAAGGAAATAATATGGGTCAACAGAGAGAGGTAGAAAGGCACACTAATGATTTTTGTGTCTGTGACCACAATTGGTGATCAAACAATAGTAGAACCAGTGATGAAATAAGTTTCACAGCAGCTCCTTGTAACGGTGTTCACTTCCATGCTTCAAATATTTTATGGAATGAAAAGGGTTACAATTATAAGAATTACAACGGGTGCTACTAATCGTACTGAGTGAATCCCTATCTAGTATCACCTCATAGGCCTTGATTTGTAATCTCAGAGACTGGAAAATGGCAAAAGATCTTTAAACAATAACAACCCCCGATATTGAAATATAATTGGAAAAGATCTTTAAACAATAACAATCCAAGATATTGAAATAAAACTGGAAAATATTTTAAATATTAACAATCCTGGATAATGAAAAACAGGAAAAAAAATATTTCAATACTAACTCTGCAGACCAAAAAATAGGAATCTGACCCCAAAAAAAAATTTCAGCAGAATGTTGTAGAAGATATAAAATTAGTTGCAATGGACAGAAAATGACACAAAAGCAAACAAACAAATAATTATGGGTGTACTATATAGGGCCAGTTCAAGGGAAAAAAAAGCTACCTAGAAGGCACATGATGGTGGTGGTGGTGGTGGTGATGATGAAACTGATTCAAAACATGAAAAATACACACACAATGCTTACTATGGTAGTCATAGCAGACAGTACTTATCCAAGCCAAACCCAGAATCCGATGTGGAAAAGGAGTATCTGTGAACAAGTGGTTTGCACAGAATAGCTTGTTGTGTGTTAGGTAGCTAGCAAAGTAGCCAAATGACTGCAAAAAGAGCAGAAAGACTTCACACTAGTAAGCACAACATGCAGGGAAATGAAATTTCAAAGTTTTGATATTAACTATGATTAATACTTTCAAAAGTAAACCAGTGGTGTATGAATATCCTAATATACTTGAAATACTATACTAATACTAATACTATACTAATATACAAACATTGTGGTCAAGCTTGCGGTTCCATACGAAATAAGAATAGAAGAGCAGCATTTATTCAAATGTGAGAAGTTCAATGACCTGGTCAAGCAACTGAGGCAGGGGGCAGGAATCAAGGCAAAAATAATAGCTGTACAAATGGGAGCAAGAGGATTCGTAGCAACATCAGCAAACGGCCTATGTAAGCAACTGGGCATAAAGGGACAGGCAAGAGCGAGGGCATTGAAAAGCCTTTTAGAAACAGCAGGAAAGGCCTCATGCTGGCTGTGAAGCATGTGAAACAAGCATTGAGAACTTAAATAATTTCATTTGTCATAACCAATACCTGTCTTCCATAGCTAAATCGCTAAGATGCACTTCAAAGTGCAATGCCAATTGGAAGATCATGGGTTCAACTCCAGGAAAAAAAAAACAACTCATAAAACTTCTGGAAGTCATAACCCAGAGGTGCCCACCCCTCTTAGAGTGTAAGGAGTTGAACTCTTTATATGCTTTGTGACGCACCGTGCATGGACTATGGACCCCTCAGAAAACTATGTTCCGCGAAGTGCGATGAAAGTTTGTAGCTCTCTAATTTTGAAGATAAGCAAAGTATACTTAAAACTAGCAGTTGCCCTTCCTTCTGGAATCCATTTCTCGACAGAAGGCATCTGTTTCAGCCTAATACAGAGCAATTGTGTGTTAATTTAACTGTATTTTTTCGAAGTTTATCACTGCTAGGTTTTTGTTTATCAACAAATATGGATTCCAGTGGAAGTTTATTTCAACCAAAGCAGCGTATTTCTCCATTACAAGCTCAAAATTTAATTAAAAAGTGTCTAGGCTGCGGTGAAGAGAATGCAGTAGTAGAGATTTTGAATTTTCGGACCCACGTGGTGTTGATTCAAAGGATGAGGATTTCTTTTTTTTTTTGGTCCAGCAGCAAAACGTGCTAGAAGGGTAGCTGGTGATACTACTTCTCAACTTTTTGGTAGTATTAGCTGTGATATCACAGTAAGTAATGCTGGAGATTGTGTAATTTAAAAAATTAAATGTTGTAGAACGCTTCAAATTAAAAAAAAAATAAATAAATAAAACATAAAGGCCTGTTTTCTGGTAAATATTAGTCACCACCCGCCCACTTGTTTTCATGTAAATATTACCTACCCACTTGGTGTTTTTTAGTTTACTGTAAATGCATAATTAGTGTATGTTTTCATGTAAATTTTGGAGGATATGTGAAGAAAAGGTGTTAGTGTATATTTTGATTCATTTCGGATATATTGGACTAACTACAGTGGATTAACTTGATGGGTAAGTGAAAAAAACACTGTTCCAATTTCTTCATTTTTCCATTATTTCTTCTCAGTTCTTAGCTCTTTTTTCTGTTGTATACTAATAACATACTAACAATTTTATTACAAAAAACAAAATACATTTTTTCTTGTTTAAACTAATGTATCATACTACAAATCAGATTATGCCTTTGTTATTCTTTTAAATGTGACAACCATCCCATTCCACATTGTGAAATTTACCTCCCCTTGGTATTTTGAGGGAAAAAAAATCCAGTATACAAAAAGTTAATAGGGCTGAAGCACTTGTCTGAGGGGGGGGGGGAGTACTTCTTCTGATAATCTGAAGAAGTTGTGTTACTGTTCCACTCTCTACAGTAGAGAGCTTCCTGCATACCTGAAGCCATTAATCAGCAGATAACTCTGAATGCATTTTTCCCTTGGGAAAGTTGACAGCAGTTTTCTCTTGACTTTGGACCATTATCTATCAAAGAATTATAAAACAAAAACAGAAATACTCTCATTCCAGTTGTTTCCCTTCTCACTCTCACTCATTCTCTTTTTCTCTCACTCACACATGCATGCTTCACAGAAAATATGAGAAAAAAAAATTACCTCTAGTTTGTCATCTATTGTCCAATTTAATTTTTCATTAAAGTGTTTAAAATCAAAGTCCGGCATTCTTGAAGTATATGTTGAATACAGTGCAATCTGTAGACATGGGAAACAAACAAAAACGACTGTATTTTGTTGCTGACTAGCTTCTACAATAATGAAATATTTTGTTTCAAATAATGATGTCAACGAAACAAAATACCGCATAAAATGAAGAAACACAAACAGTTGCTGCATACAAGGACACAAAACCAAGGGGGATGCCTATCTGCACCGGATTTTAATGTACCGAAAGTCCCAGCATGGGATTTAAAGAAATGACAACTGCAGTAAAACTGGTTTTAACAATGAACGTAGATGGAGGTTTATGGTACAACATAAATAATTTAGGGTATTAATATACTGAACAATCTGTCTGGCATAACATTTGCCTTATGGCCTCAAATTAGCCTTTACCACTGGTTCGTTATTGACATTTATGAAAAGATAAAAAAAAATTTTTAAAAACTATTGTTGTATTGATGGTGGATGGATGAGCTGGATGTAGGCTCTGATATCCTGGTACCAAATGTACGTAGCTAGGTTCTATCTTGCACCTGACAAATCTGGACTATACTAGGTACCCATGCTAACTTATGTGGAAAACAATCTTTCATACATTTCACATAGCAATTTGAATTTAAAGATGACCAGAAAAAAAAAAAAAACTAAATAAAATAAAAAATGGCTCATATGAAGCTGAATATGAAGCATTATTCTGTATGAGATCTTTGGGTTTTTTTGTTTTTTTTTTAGAAATGGGTCAGAAACAGTTTACACCCATACCTCCCCAACTTGAAGACCAATGCCAGTGTACGTAGTAAACCTGGAATCCTCAAATACTGATGTTCTATAAATCATGTCTGCTGTGGTCACAAAAGAAAACTGAAAGCATAGTTTGAAGCTTATAAATATTATTAATGTGTGTTTACATCAATCACACAACTCAAACATTTTCTGTATTTGTCTCTTCAAATTTTACAGTGAAAACATGGCACAACTCTGCATATGTCAACAAAATGAAAGAAATACAAAACTGAGATATCAGCTGATCAAAGAGAAAATATACAAACATTACAAATTTTAAAACTGGAGATGAAAATGAAGAAAATAACTAAACAAAGAAAAGCTACAGGACTCAGTGGCACAAAAAATAATAAGAACTCTACAGAAATTTGAAACAAACACAACAGAAGAAAATGGATGGCTAAATTTATATGACACAGAAAGAGACAAATCATTTGGCTAATTTCACATAAAATTGAAAGACACAAATCATTTAGCTAAATCCACTTAAGACTAAAATAGACATTATTTAGCTAAACTCACTTAAAAGTGAAAGAGATAGACTATTTGGCTAAATTCACTTAAAACTGCTGGAGTCAAAAATTTAACCCCGAATTACAAAAAAACAAAAAAAATTAAAATTCAGAGCTGCCATGTGTTGTGCATGCATACTCCACACTACTTTACTCTGCAGAAAAAAAAATGGCAGTAAACATTATAACTGAAGTAGACTGAAGTTTAAAGTTCAAACAAGTCTAGAATGTTGCAACATTACAGAACAAAAAAGAATACAAAGAAATGTATATAAGAGACAATGAATTTGAAAAATGAAAAGAAAAAAAAACATAACCACTCATCAACAAGGCATCATAAATTAATTGTAAACCATGTTCCTAGAAAAAAAAACAATTAAAAGGACAACAACAGGACAGATGGAAGGTGACTGACAAGAAGCAATTTGTTCTAGTGTACCATCAAAGTACGAGACAAGTTAAAAAGTTATTTCCTGTGGCATTTGCATACTGCTGGGATGTGAGGTGTTAGCACCTTCACACTTTTAGGTCACTAAGGCCCTGTGTGATAGGCATGTCAATACCTGTCTTCAGGGCCTTTTGTTTTCCCAGGGAAGCCCCGGGTTTATGTTTCCTGAGGCTGGACTGACTCCAGATCTAAAATATTCAGTATATACATATTTTTATTTAGAATTACAATATTAAAGTTAATACTTCAGCCAAACCAAACTTCGAGCATCTTCAAAAACTGAAGGTGGAAAGTGCAGATGACTATGAAATCAAAGAGCAACTATGTGATCTTAAACAAGATAAATTATCTCATGCAAACTAACAGTTTACTTTTATCTTTTGACATGGCTCTGTGATCTAAGTCAGTCAGCCATTTGCATGTCCCTTGCAGAACTTTGCCTCCCTAACAGCTTTCCTGTAGGCCTCTCAGTTGTAAGCAAGATGCCCTGCTCCATTTGCAGATCATCAATGATGTCTTGCAGCCATCTTCTTCTTGGTCTTCCTCTCTTTCTTTTTCCCATTATGTACCCTTCCATGATGGTCTTCTCTAAATTATCATGACGTTTAATGTGTCCAAAATATTTAAGCAATCTAAGTGCTTCACATTATATACTAAAGATCACACTATACTAGGATTTCAGAAAATGTAAATTTTGTCTTCGCTGGGTTTTGGCTTCAAAGAACTAAAATTAAATCTTCATTAACTCTTTGTATCAACTCAAGATTCACGAAGCTGTCTATTATAGTTTGTTATGCACCAACAGAAGCAGCTGAAGAGGAATTAAAAGAAGATTTTTACAACAGCCTCCAAGCCACAGTAGAAACAATACCCAAGCATGATATGCTACTCATCTTGGGCGACTTCAATGCAAAAGTAGGTGAAGGAAATGAAGATAGAAGAAGAATCATGGGAAGAGAAGGAATCGGAGAAATAAATGAAAATGGAGAAAGACTGTGCAGTTTCTGTGAAGAAAACATGATGACCATCGGAGGGACAATTTTCCAACACAAAAACATCCATAAGGTGACTTGGAGGTCACCAGATAAAACCACAGAAAACCAAATCGATCACATACTAATAAACAACAAGTGGAAACGGTCACTACAAGATGTGCGAGCAAGGAAAGGAGCAGATATAGGAAGTGATCACAACCTTCTGGTAGCAAAAATAAAACTAAAATTAAGGAAAGCCAGAATCGGAGAACACAGAAAGATACATTTTGATACAAGAAAACTGATAGACCAGCAAACAAGAAATGAATTCTCAATAATACTTAAGAACCGTTTCAGTGTCCTACAAGACGAAGCAGAAATGTCCATATTAGAGTTCAATAAAACACTACAGGAAACAGCAAAAGAGGTGCTGGGATATCGGAAAAGGAGAAAAGAGGAATGGATAAGTGAGACCACATGGGAAAAGATAGAGCAAAGAAAAGAAATCAAGAAAAAATTACTGAACACCAAATCACAACGGCTTAAAGAACGAGTTTTAAGTAATTATGCACAAAAAGACAAAGAAGTGAAGGAATCATGCCGTCAAGATAAACGTCAGTATTATGACAACTTAGCAGAGACAGCAGAGAAAGCAGCATATACAAATGACATGAAAACCATATATAAAATCACAAAGCAGATGACAGGTAACTTCAATACAAGATGTGAAAGTGCAGTAAGAACACAAAATGGACAACTGGTCAGTGGAGAAAGAGAAAAAATTGAAAGATGGAGGGAACACTTTAACACCCTACTAAACAGAACACAAGCAGCACAAGCAATAGATATACCTGAAGCAAAAGCGGAACTAAACATCAATACAGGACCAATAACAATAAATGAAGTAAAAGAGGCGATAAAGATGCTAAAATCAGACAGGGCACCAGGTGAAGATGAAGTGACTGCTGAGATGTTGAAAGCAGAAGAAACAGAAACACCAAAACAACTTTGCCGGATATTACAACAAATTTGGGATCTAGAAAAAGCCCCAGAGGAGTGGAAAACTGGTCTTATAGTAAAACTACCAAAGAAGGGTGACCTCAGAGATTGCGGGAACTGGAGAGGCATTACCCTACTGCCACTCACTAGTAAAGTATTTTGCAGAATAATCATCAACAGAATTGTACCAACACTTGAGGAAAAACTTCGGAAAGAGCAGACAGGATTTAGGAAAGGAAGATCATGCATAGACCACATATTTGTACTTAGACAAATATTAGAACAGGCAAATGAGTGGCATAGCACAACATATGCATTATTCATAGATTTTGAGAAAGCCTTTGACAGTGTCAACAGAGATGCACTGTGGAAAATCCTAAGATGGCATGGCCTCCCCCATAAAATAGTTAATGTAATCAAAGCCCTATACGAAGGTTTTCAGTGCAAAGTTATCTGTGGAGAACATACCTCCAGCAGCTTTAGGGTACAAACAGGAGTGAAACAGGGATGTGTACTATCACCAACATTATTTATCTTGGCAGTAGACTGGTTAATGAAGGAGGCAACATCAGACAAACGCAGAGGATTACAATGGACCCTTAACACAGTGCTGGAGGACCTTGACTTTGCGGACGATATTTGTCTATTATCAAGCAGTCACAAAGATATGCAAGATAAAATAAACAAGTTAACCCAGAATGCAAACAACATAGGACTAAAGATCAACGTAGGAAAGACAAAGTTAATGAAGCAAAATGTGAACAACAGAAATGTACTCAGAGTAGATAACAAGTTAGTGGAGGAAGTCAACGAATTTGTATACCTTGGCAGCAGAGTAGTAGAAAATGGAGACAGCACAGAGGACATCAACAGCAGACTTACTAGAGCAAACCAGGCTTTTGCAATGCTACAGAATATATGGAAATCAAATAAACTAAGCATAAATATGAAAATCAGGATATTTAAGAGTAATGTTCTAAGTGTACTACTCTATGGAAGTGAATGCTGGAAAATCACCAAAACCATAGAAAACAAGTTGAATTCTTTCCAGACTAAATGTTTACGTAGAATTAAAAAAATATTTTGGCCAAACACCATAAGAAATAACATCTTACTGGCAGAAATGCAGATGAAACCACTGACAACAATTATTGAGGAAAGACGCTGGCGATGGTTGGGACATGTGCTCCGAATGACTGACAACTCACTACCAAAAATAGCACTAAGATGGACACCACAGGGGAGCAGAAGTAAGGGTAGACCAAAAGAGACATGGAGAAGAACAACAGAAAGGATGTTGAGCAATAGAGGGCTCACCTGGGCAAGAGCAGAAAAAAAGGCGAAAGACAGGCATTTGTGGAAAACCCTTGCGGAAGCCCCATGTGCCCTGGGCACTTAAGGTTCAGAGAGAGAGAGAGAGAACTCTTTGTATGCTTTGAGACATGTCCTACATGGTTTTTTACCCCTTAGAACCCCATTCTCCATGCAGTGCGATGCTAGTTTGTAGCTCTCTAATTTTGAACATAAAGTATACTCAAAACCAGCAGCTGGACTTCCTTTCGGAATCCATTTGTTGACACAAGGCGCACATTTCAGCTGAATACAGAGCTGCTGTGTGTTAATTTAACGAGTTTTTTTCCAAGTTTATCATCGCTAGGTCTTTGTTTATCAACAAATATGGCTTCTAGTTGTAGTTTATTTCGTCCAGAACGGCCTATTTCTGCATTACAAGCTCAAAATTTAATTTAAAAATGTCTAGACTGCGGTGAAGAAAATGTAGTAATAGAGATTTTTAATTTTCGGACCCATGTGGCACCAATTCAAAGGATGAGGATGATGTTTTTTTCCAGCAGCAAAATGTGCTAGAAGGGTAGCTGGTGATACTACTTCTCAGCTTTTTGCTAGTATTAGCTGTAATATCACAGTAAGTAATGCTGGAGATTGCGTAATTTAAAAAATTAAATGTTGTAGAATGCTTCAAATTAAATAAATAAATAAATAAAACAAAATGGCCTGTTTTCTGATAAATATTAATCGCCACCCGCCCACTTGTTTTCATCTAAATTACCTACCCACCTGGTGTTTTTAGTTTACTGTAAATGCATAATTAGTGTATGTTTTCATGTAAATTTTGGAGGATATGTGAAGAAAAGGTGTTAGTGTACATTTTGATTCATTTCAGATATATTGGACTAACTACAGTGGATTAACTTGATGGGTAAGTGAAAAAAAACACTGTTCCAATTTCTTCATTTTTCCATTCTTTCTTCTCAGTTCTTAGCTCTTTTTTCTGTTGTATACTAATAACATACTAACAATTTTATTACAAAAAACAAAATACATTTTTTCTTGTTTAAACTAATGTATCATACTAAAAAGTAAGTAAAGATAGTCCCATAGCATTTCAAATGCCGTAGGGGGTGAAGCGTTAGAGACCTCATTATGCTGGGTCATCAGCGTATGAGGTAGGGTGACCAGTTCCTTTCCTCGCTGCCTTTACTTCCCAGATTTTCTCTGGTACCCATTTTACGAGGCTGGGTCGACCTCAGGGCCGTATTGGTCGGAAAAAAAAATCCCGCTCAGCTGGGGATTCGAACCCTCGACCATTTGGTTGCTAGACGAGTGCTCTAACCACTACGCTAGCCGGCCCCTTGTATCATACTACAAATCAGATTATGCCTTTGTCATTCTTTTAAATGTGACAACCATCCCATTCCACATTGTGAAATATACCCCCCTTGGTATTCTGAGGGAAAAAAAAACCCCAGTATACAAAGAATTAAAATACTGGCATTTATCATGGTTATTCTAGAAGATTACCAACAATGATGAACAGGCCACATAATTGCTTTGACACTTTCCTTTGTAAAATGTGTAATCTGCAACCAAGAACAACACACAAGCAACATCCAATGGTGCCCTCTTTTCTCTGGCATTGTTACCTGTTTAAAGAAACAATATGCAAATAAGTGCATAAAGCTTCCTAAGCAATCCATAATACAGCAGACTCTGCTTTAATCGAACTTCAAGCAACAGGCACTCTCAAGCAACAGGCACTCTCAAGCAACAGGCACTCTCAAGCAACAGACACTCTCAAGCAACAGACACTCTCAAGAAACAGACACTCTCAAGCAACAGGAACTCTCAAGCAACAGGCACTCTCAAGCAACAGACACTCTCAAGCAACAGGCACTCTCAAGCAACAGGAACTCTCAAGCAACAGACACTCTCAAGCAACAGGAACTCTCAAGCTACAGGAACTCTCAAGCTACAGGAACTCTCAAGCCACAGGCACTCTCAAGCAACAGACACTCTCAAGCAACAGACACTCTCAAGCTACAGACACTCTCAAGCCACAGGCACTCTCAAGCCACAGGCACTCTCAAGCCACAGGCACTCTCAAGCAACAGACACTCTCAAGCCACAGGCACTCTCAAGCCACAGGCACTCTCAAGCCACAGACACTCTCAAGCAACAGACACTCTCAAGCCACAGGCACTCTCAAGCCACAGGCACTCTCAAGCCACAGGCACTCTCAAGCAACAGGCACTCTCAAGCAAACCAGCAAAAAAATTGAAGAAAAATAACACTTTTAACAAAAATTAAAATACAATCAATCTGTAGCATAAATTTAAACTTGGCCTGCTTCAAAGCAATCATTCATTTTTCATGAAACTTGCATGCAAGTTTGCCAGTACAGCATCATCTACTGATGTATATCCAAAACCATCCACATTACTTTTCCTGATCCTGTCCCAGCTACAAAATCATCAGTGAATCATGGACAATAGGCAGGTCTACACAAAAATCATTGGAAGCAGCAGAAATGTGGTTTATTAGAAGAATGTTGGAATCCCCTGGACAGCAAAAATAACTAATGAAGAATTTATGAGAAGAGCTGGAGAGACAAAAAAATCTTGTCAAAAAAATAAGAGAGAGACAATGTACTTTCATAAGACATTCAATGAGAAGAGGGGATATTGAAAATATTATAACAACAGCAAAAATAGAGGGAAGAAGATCAAGAGGAAGACAAAGAGAAATGATACTGGACAGTCTGATGGGATGGTGTGAGAGGAGATCACCAACTGAGCTGATGGCCTGCATGAAGGATCGTGTACTCTGGAGAAGCATAATAGCCAACACCAGTCAATACAGCACCTGATGATGATGATATTTTCCATTTTCAGAGGCAGTTCCCTAACAGAAATATCAGGGCAGGCATTTTTACTACAAGCCCAAAAGGAGCACGCTGAATCAAGTTAGAATCTACTCCTATCATACTGAGATGGTAGTTTGTGTCTGTTGGTCTGCTCACAAATGTAAGTTCCATGTTATATATGATATTTCTCTCAGGAATCTGTTCAAACAGTAAACAGGTTAAAAATATTATATCTACAAAGTGCAGAAAGACTACTGAAACATATCTTTCACAGAATGCTGGTCCAGTTCTCTCCTGGAAACATCCATTCTTTTATTATCTCATTTCTTTTCTGTGTTATTGTTTTTCTCTAAAGAATTTATGCCCATCATCATTTCTTTTTCAGGTGTAATGTTACACCTGTGTGCTCATGAACTAATAAAGATGTTCCTAATTTATCTTTTAAAGGATGTTCAAAGCAATTCACACACTTGTAAGCAGAGATGAAGACTTGAGTTAATCAAATTAGACTCCAGTCACCACAGACTTGACTTTGCGGACGACATTTGTCTACTATCAAGCAGCCACAAAGAAATGCAAGATAAAATAAACAAGCTAACTCAGAATGCAAACAACATAGGCTGGCGATGGTTGGGACATGTGCTCCAAATGACTGATAACTCACTATCAAAAACAGCACTAAGATGGACACCACAGGGGAACAGAAGTAAGGGTAGACCAAAAGAGACATGGAGAAGAACAACAGAGAGGATGTTGAGCAATAGAGGGCTCACCTGGGCAAGAGCAGAAAAAAGGCAAAGGACAGGCATTTGTGGAAAACCCTTGCGGAAGCCCTATGTGCCTTGGTCACTTAAGGTTCAGAGAGAGAGAGAGAGAGAGAGAGACAAAGTAATGACACCTAAAACAGGAACAGAATGTACAGTACATAATATGAAGCAATCAGAGGCCATAAATATGACGGATTTTTATCACTAGTCATTTACACATCACTGTCATACCCAAGCATGGGTCTTGTAGAAAGTCTGAGATTTAAAGAGGCAACTGGATTTGTGTAAACAACTTTCAAAATATTGGACAGATGTCTAACACGCTTCTGCTGGGTGTTTGAACAGTTACATTTCTGTGAGATCCAGATTCTGTTACAAATGAACCAAACAGCTCCATCTACTTTCATTACTAGAACAAGTTTTGCTGCAGTTATTATTTCTCTGATCTCTCATGACCCAGTTTACAGAGGCTGCCGGTATTCAGAACATTTTTTCCATACTAGAACTAACTTTGTATAGGTGAGTTGAGAATCTTTTGATTTTTACTGTCTGCCATATTGTTACAAATCATGTCATGGAAATGGAGGTGGACTGGCCACACTCTGAGGAAACCTGACACCACCATAGCAAGACAGGCACCGACATGGAATCCTCAAGGAAACAGAAAATGAGGAAGGCCTGGACTTACTTGAAGAAGAGAAATTATGACAGTGCTCAGAGACAAGGGATACACATGGAAGGAAGCAGAGAATAAATCCAAGAGCAGGGATGAGTGGGGAGCCTTTTTCCATGGCCTATGCTCCCAAGGGAGTGAAAGATGATGATGATGATGATATTGTTGCTGATTAATTTGACAATGCATTATTCCCCCCACCTCTTTTTTAACCACAAATCTTTCAATCATGAATTTAGTCTTTTAAGTTCATTTTACTGCCACTGTTCACATATGTGTATTCTTCTTCTGTGTTCGAGATTGTTGGTCACATCAGATCTTGATCCCTGTTGACATGGCAATGCTTGCAGTTCTCTCCAGATCCTGATAGGAACCCCCAAAGCTTTTGCCCCAAGCTTGTGTCCTCTGGCCATGTCTCACGCCTCAGGTCTGCATGGTTTGGGCAATCTTGAAGGATATGTTCTGGAGTATGGACTCCACTGCCAAATGAACACTCATCTGAGTGAGACACTTAAGTCGATGGAGGTTGCTTAGTAGTCTGCAGTGGCCTGTCCTTAGGCGGAAGAGGATGGTTTGCTGATGTCGTTGTAGATTTGGTTCGTTGTTACATTTCAGTTGCTTTTTCCATTCAGATCTGCACTGGTTATGGATTATAGTTTTCGCTTCTTGGTAGTTTACTGGATGATATCTTTGATCTTGATTGCTGTCAGCTTTGGGTAGGTTGTCAGCTATTTCATTGCCAGCTATTCCACAGTGGGATGGTACCCATTGTAGGGCCATGGTTGTCGACTGTCTAAGGTGCTTCAGTTCTGTTGTGATTTCCTGTATGTTTGCCTGTGGGTTGTTTGTTGTTTTTAGTGATTCTAGAAGTGCCCTGCAATCTCTGAAGGAGGCTATTTTGCGTCGTGGCTGCTGGTTTTCTGTTTTAAGTGTTCTGAGGGCTTCAAGGAGGGCTGTTGTTTCTGCCCTGTAGTTGGAGGAAATCTTTCCTGTCGCAAAGGCCTTTTGGTTTGTCTCCCATCTGTGTATCTTATGTAGACACCCCCACCTCCATTTTTTACTGATTTTTCTGCAGACACATCTGTGTACACATGTGTCCACTCAGCTGGATTGTATTTGCTGTCAACACATACGTGTATTACTTGCTACATAAACTAATTCTCTCTGCATGTTTTAATCGCTGACAATATTAGCTGTATTATGTTAACCATGTCCAGTTTCCCGAAGTTTGTCATCTTAACTCAAAAGTATAACCGAGTATTTCTAGCTTCATAAATAATTCCAACAGAGCCAATAGCAGCCTGTTACACTGTGCAACAGAAAAACACTTTTTTTCTGTTTTCTCTTTAAAATTAGTTAATTCCTACCAAAAATGGGATGAGAAAACTGAACATCAGAAAATTTTTATTAGCTCTAGTTTTTGGGATATTTAAATAAATTTGGGATATTTAAATAAATTTTTATTAGCTCTAGTTTTTGGGATATTTAAATAAATTTGTATTAAAAACCCTATTAATTTATTTAGTACCTTCGTGGATGATTATATGAAGAATAAAAACCTTACTTACTGTTTCCTTTTTTTCTCTTGTATTCCACTTCTGGGGCATCTCTTGTCATATTCCAACAGCAGTCAGCAAGCACAGATGTGTTCCACTTCCTCTGGTAATTTTTTCCATCAATGAAATGTCTTAGTGGAAATGCTCTCCATATTCATCACTTACTACACCACAGTTGTGGATGAGAATCCAGGAAGTGGATCTTGAGTGACATGTTGCAACCTAATTGCTGTCAAAGTTCATTAACAGCCATAAGATAGTTTTTATTTCTTTGCTTTCCCAGGAAATTGTGAACAGCTGATCTGAAGGCTTCCCATGATGCTTTCTCATGAAGAATGGAATCAAAGTGTTTATCATTTAGCAGTTCCCTAATCTGAGGCCCTACAAAGATTCTTTCTTAATCACATGAAGAATGGAATCAAAGTGTTTTATCATTTAGCAGTTCCCTAATCTGAGGGCCTACAAAGATTCTTTCTTAATCACATGAAGAATGGAATCAAAGTGTTTTATCATTTAGCAGTTCCCTAATCTGAGGCCCTACAAAGATTCTTTCTTAATCACATGAAGAATGGAATCAAAGTGTTTTATCATTTAGCAGTTCCCTAATCTGAAGGCCTACAAAGATTCCTTCCTTTATTTTGGTATAACTAAGATGATGAAATTTTGTCTTCAGAATGCCTCTCCTTCCAGTTTCATCCTCTTGACAAAGTTCTTCATTAGCTCCAATTTAATATGTAAAAGGGGGGGGGCAGAATGATTTTGCTACGATCAACCAAGGAGTCTGGTGGACAATCTTTTTTCCAGGCTCCAGAATTTTCCTATTAGGCCAGATTTTTCTTATGTAATGGGAAGATTTCCCCACACTAAGGAAGAGTGTGAGACACAGGTCAGTACTAGTAATTGTGATGATGGACAAAATCCTGACTGTGTTACTAAGGAAAACCCCTGCATCAAACTAAAAAGAAAAATAAGAGTAGGAACAAGGAATATGAGAAGTATGTATGAGGGAAAGTATTAAATAATAAGTGACGAGATGAAAAGAATGGGGATACACATTTTGGGAATCTGTGAACATCAATGGAAAGGATCAGGACACTTCATGAGCGAGAATGATAATCTATATATATGTAAAAATGAACGTGAGTGTGTATGTATGAATGTATGTTAGAGCATCATATTAGAACGCCTGCAGAAATTTCAACCAAACTTGGCACACATATGACTTACTGTCTGGAAACTGCACCATGTGCATTAGATCATCCCTATGACCCATAAGGGGGCCTGGATGGTTGGGATGGGATCAAAACTGAACAATATCCCCACTGAACGACAGGAAGTAACTCCTGTGATATTTATGCCTGCTGTGGATTGTCAGCCATGACGGACAAAGGTCAGTGCACACAAATCGATGGTGTTATATCTGCTGAAATGCCGAACCCTTGGCAGTGATAACAAGAAACATGATACACGGAGCAGATTTCTGATTCACGAAAGACACCCTACTGTTGTTCACCTCAGCATCCATTTAGAAAATGGTCAGAGTGTTTATTTCATAACAGAGAGCCCCCATACAGTGGATGATCAGCTACCAACCACATGGAGGTGGGGGTGGGATCTTCTAGAAGGTTGTGGATATGACTGCAATCTTGGACTCATGATATTCGAGAAACTTCCAGCACCCACCCGAATCTTAGATGGTTTTATATTCATTCATCCATTCACTCATTTGCATGTCCCTTGCGGAACTTTGCCTCCCTAACAGCACTCCTGTAGACCTCTCGGTTGTGAGCAAGATGGCCTGCTGCTGATGGATCCATTTGCAGATCATCAAAGATGTCTTGCAGCCATCTTCGCCTTGGTCTTCCTCTCTTTTTCCCATTATGTACCCTTCCAAGACGGTCTTCTCTAAATTATCATGACGTTTAATGTGTGCAAAATATTTAAGTTTTCTCTCTTTAATCCTCTTTACTAGCCAGCCTTCTTCAATATTAAGTTCTTGTAGTATGGATATATCTGTTCTTTTTTTGTGTCCATGATATTTGAAGAACTCTTCTGTAGCATTTACGTCCAAAGGCATTTATGTGTTTCTCAGCTGTTTTGTTAAGTGTCCAGGTCTCACAGGCATATGTTGCGATAGGAAAGATGCATGCCCTTAAAAATCTTATTTTTGTAGTTCTGTCTGTTCCTCTCCACAGCTTCTTTAGTTGATTTACCTTCTGAAGAGTGATAGATGTCCTCCTTTTAATTTCCCTCACTGTATCTCCATTATTAGTAGTGATCCAAGATATTCAAAACTCTCCACTTCTTCCAGTTTTTCCTTATTGATACATATATCAGCTGTCTTGTTTGTTTTGTCAGTTGTCATCAATTTAGTTTACTTTGCATTAAGATAGAGGTTTTGCTCTTCACTATTCTTACAGACTGACATAATTAGTTTTTCAATTCCTTTTTGTGTTGTGGACAGTAATACTGTGTCATCAGCATATCTAATCTCTGGTATTTCATAACTTCCAATTGTTATGGCATCATAATATTCTTTGTCTACATCTTCTCTAACATTCCTCATTATATTTTCAGTATCTTATATCTTATATCCTTCCTGTGCCGTTAAATGTCACATAGGGCTCGCAAAGTAGTTTGCCAATTTTTCCTGTCTTCAGCGAGTCTTTCAACCTCATCAAAGGATTTTATGCCTGTTAATTTATAAGATATAAGATGCACTTTTGACGGACCCATTGTTTTATGTCAAACCAAGGTGTTGTTTCACCATTTATTCTTACTGCTGCTTGTTGGTCTAGATACAGCAGTGATGTTAATTGTATCAAATGTGTTGGAAATCCCATTTTTTCCCATTATTTCCCAAAGTTTCTGGTGTTGTACACAATCAAATGCCTTTGAGTAGTCTAAAAAGGCTAAATATAGAATCACATTAAACTCTTTACATTTGTCTATTATTAATCTTATATTGAATATATAATCTCTTGATCCTCTTCCTTGCCTGAAACCAGCTTGGACCATACTGACTTCTATTTTCTTACGAAGTCTACTCATTATAATTTTTAACAGAATTTTACTGGCATGACTAATCAGGGCAACCGTTCTGTAGTTTGTGTATAATTTCAGGTTATCCTTTTTTGGCAGTGGTATGAATATAGTTATTTTGTATATATTGTATGAATATAGTTTTATATAAGGTAAGCTAATTCAGCAACTCTTCCAGTTTATCATCTGTCAGGGAATGTCACAGTGTCATGTCGCTCTTTTAGCTGATGGTCTCTTTTTTGTTTTAATTATATTTGTAAAATAAATTTTAACTTTGTTTTCTCCTTATGTTTATATTAGCTTTTTATTGTATTCTATAGCAGATTGCATTGTTCTGTGACATTGTGCCCTATTCTTATTTTTTTTTCAAATTAGAGAGAGAGAGAGAGGGAGAGTAAAGAGAGAGAGGGGGGAGAGAGGGGGGAAAGAGAGAGAGGGGGAGAGAGAGAGGGAAAGAGAGGGAGAGAGTGAGGTTGAGAGAGAGAGGTAGAGAGATAGAGAGGGAGAGAGAGAGGGAGAGAAAGAAGGAGAGAGATAGAGACAGAGAGGGAGAGAGAAAGATTTGAGATCACCATGTTTCTCTCATGGACAACTTTATGTTGCTTGCTCCAGGGAGAGAGAGAGGGTGAGAGAGGGAGAGAGAGGGTGAGAGAAGGAGAGAGACAGAGAGGGAAAGAGATGGAGAGAGACATTTGAGATCGCCATGTTTCTCCTACGACAACTTTATGTTGCTTGCTCAAGGGTGGGTTCACCCAAGAATTTATTTACTCTTGCTCCTGGAGGTGAAACTAAAAATGTTGTTTATAATAAAACCATCTAGACTCTGCAGAACCATCTAGAAGGTTGTGGAAATGAATAGAACATTGCAGAACCTTCTAGAAGATCATATAACTGAATATATAAACTAAGAAAAATGTAGGAACTTTTACACTAATTATTATGTGTAGAACTGAATAGACCTCTGTAGAACCTCCTAGAAGACTGTAGAAAGGAATAGAACATTGCTGAACTGTCTGGAAGGCTGTGGAAATGAATAGAACTTTCATGATTGGGATAATACACAGACATCATCAGATACTCAGCTAGTATCTTTATATACTCTGGTGGAGAATAAGGAGGAAAGAATGGAGTGGCTTTTTACTTGGACATATTAACATCAAAAGCATTACCAGGTTACAATCCAGTAAGTGATAGAATCCTCACTATCAGACTTAAGGTAAGGTAAAGGTAAAGGTAATCCTGTCATGCCTTAGAATCACATAGGGATATGGTGTTAGTGTCCATAATTTCCTTGAGCTGTCAGCACACTATAGGGTGATATGGTCAGTATCATGCCTGGTTGCCTTTCCTTCCCCAACTCCAGAAGAAGTCGGGTACCCATCTCTACAGCTGGGTGACTGGGGTGCCTCCGGTCGGATTCGAACCCCCGACCTTCGCCATGAGAGACCAGTGCACTAACCACTTCGCTACTCAGACGCCCAGGGCACTCCTAGAAATGTAACAGTTATCCAGATATATGCACCTACATCAGAAGAAGAAGAGGAAGTAGCAGACTTTTATAACACACTGAAAACGACGATAGACCAGGTACAGAAAAATGATATTGTAATTAATAATGGAGGATTTTAATGCAAAGACTGGTACAGAAAGAGCAGAAGATGAAGGATATGCTGTGGGGAAATTTAGCATAGGACACAGAAATGAGGTAGGTGACAATATAATGGGGTTTTGCATGGAAAATGAGCTAATAATTGCTAATACACTTTTTAAACAACATCCAAGAAGACTTTACACATGGACATCACCTGACAGGAAAACCAATAATCAATGAGATTACATTTTAGTGCAAAGAAGGTGGAGACCAAATATAACATCAGCAAAAACTTTACCAGGTGCTGAAGAACAATTTTTTTATATAAATAGGAAACTATGAAGCTCTGGTATGGTAAAGTAAGAGAACGCAATTTTGCAGGACCAGACCTCGAAAAAATCATAGACAAAGCACTTTAGTGAGATGTGAGAGAAAGAAAAATCACAAGAGAATTATCTGGGATTTGAACACGGACTCCGGTAGGACAAGCAGCCGTCTAGCCATGAGAGAACAGTGTACTATCGACTTAGCCAACTAGCACCCCAAGAAAGGTGTTTTGTTGACATAGTCTTTAGTAACTGCTTAGCAGACATGAGGGATCATGACACCTGGAAAGAGACGAGGTTGTGACACAGAAATTCCATAGCTTAGATTCAGTTGCTGATCCAGGTGCTGATTGTGACACGGACTATGAGTTATTAATAGCAGACTTCATAATAAAATAGAAGAAGTCAATATGGTCTAAGCTGGTTTTAGGCAAGGAAGAGGATTGAGAGATCATATATTCAATATAAGATCAGTAACAGAGAAATGCAAAGAATTTAATCTGAATCTATAGTTATCTTTTTGTAGACTATTCAAAGGCATTTGATTGTGTACAACACCAGAAACTTTAGGAAATAAAAGAAAAAATGGGATTTCCAACACATTTGATACAATTAATATCACTGTTGTATCTAGACCAACAGGCAGCAGTAAGAATAAATGGTGAAACAACAACTTGGTTTGACATAAAACAAGGGGTCCGTCAGGGGTGCATATTGTTGCCTTACTTATTTAACTTGTATACTGAAAATATAATGAGGAATATTAGGGAAGATAAATCACCAAAACCATAGAAAACAAGTTGAATTCTTTCCAGACTAAATGTTTATGAAGAATTAGAAAAATATTTCGGCCAAACACCATAAGAAATAACATCTTGTTGGCAGAAATGCAGATGAAGCCACTGACAACAATTATTGAGGAAAGACGCTGGCGATGGTTGGGACATGTGCTCCGAATGACTGACAACTCACTACCAAAAATAGCACTAAGATGGACACCACAGGGGAACAGAAGTAAGGGTAGACCAAAAGAGACATGGAGAAGAACAACAGAAAGGATGTTGAGCAGTAGAGGGCTCACCTGGGCAAGAGCAGAAAAAAAGGCGAAGGACAGGCATTTGTGGAAAACCTTTGCGGAAGCACCATGTGCCCTGGGCACTTAAGGTTTCAGAGAGAGATTAGGGAAGATGTAGACAAAGAATATTACGATGCCATAACAGATGGAGGTCATGAAATACCAGAGATTAGATATGCTGATGACACAGTATTACTGTCCATAATACAAAAAGGAATGGAAAAGCTAATTATGTCAGTCTGTAAGAACAGCAAAGAGCAAAACCTCTATCTTAATGCAAAGTAAACTAAATTTATGACAACTGACAAAACAAACAGGGCAGCTGATATATGTATCAAAGAGGAAAAATTGGAAAAAGTGGAGAATTTTGAATATATTGGATCACTACTAATAATGGAGATACAATGAAGGAAATTAAAAGGAGGACATCTATCACTCTTCAGAAGGTAAATCAACTAAAGAAGCTGTGGAGAGGAACAGACAGAACCACAAAAATAAGATTTTTAAGGGCATGCATCTTTCCCATCGCAACATTGCCTGTGAGACCTGGACACTTAACAAAACAGCTGAGAAACACATAAATGCCTTTGAACATAAATGCTACGAAAGAGTTCTTCAAATATCATGGACACAAAAAAAGAAAAAAATATATCCATACTTTCATTCATTCATTCATTTGCATGTCCCTTGCGGAACTTCGCCTCCCTAACAGCATTCCTGTAGGCCTCTTGGTTGTGAGAAGATGGCCGGCTACTGGTGCATCCATTTGCAGATTATCAACGATGTCTTGCAGCCATCTTCACCTTGGTCTTTCTCTTTCTTTTTCCCATTATGTTCCCTTCCACGATTTATCTGCGCACGTCTGGTGACCTTTCATAGTTCAAATCAAAGCGTGGCTAACAACCGAGCGAAATCAATGTGTTAATGGAGAAGTTTCAGTATTTATTGTGATTTCAGAGGCATAAGGACATGTCCTATGACCCGACCACTGTTCCTGAATGTACCCCAAGTACATCTAGACCTATTAAATGGACTGGAGAAGTAGTTAGATGGTTATTTCCGACATTATTTTAGTGAGAATGCCACCACACGACGAGATCAGACGAAAATTTAAGTAGATCTGGAAATTGCCGATGGTAAACAGTGTACATCTAGGCATCGCCAATGGTAAGCACTACACAATTATCATCTAAAATCATCACACTACTTCCTTTTTACTAAAAAAAAACTCTTCATTATGAAATCTTCTTACATTTACAACTATTTTCATGCATAATATGTATACTTTTAAAGTGGAAATACTTTGTATATTCACTTTTACAACTATACCCCCCTATAAATATCAAGACCCATATTTAGTGCCGTGGCAAACATGTGAATGTCCACGTTTTATTCTGTGGCCCAGGAAGAGTTAATATCAAACTTATATCTATTAATGTGGTTTACACACTAAAAAATCCTCAGCTCACGCAGTGGACCACATAATTTTTTATTCACACACGGTCAATCAGATCTGTTAATTCCAATTCTGTAATTTGTATACATTCTTTAATAAGAGGAAGATATTGAGGACAAAGATGACGAGAATGACAATGATCATTATGTCAATAATATAGCAGATCAAGACAAAAAAGACTAAAACAATGAGAATGAACTAAAATAATATTGATATGGATTAAAGATCTTTAGTTTAGTTCATGACTGTTCCACTTTTTATCCAATTAAAAATGAAGTTTCACGAAATTCTTACTTTTTTCATGATAAGAAATATTCATTCGGATCTTACTATCATCAGGATGAAGATGTTTTGTTCCTCCATGATTCTGCACACCACAAAATCTTGAGCTGTGAACATAGAATGAGAAACATATATATGCTGTAAATGCTAATACTGAACATGAACTTATTCATTACAAAAACGGGAGCAAGTTTGTTATATGGGGGTTTGGTAAACAACTTAAAAATAACATTTCAATCTACAACTTCTTCTTCAGATGAAAATCAGACAAAGAAGAGCACAGAGAGCACAAAGTTTAATGTCAATATACAGCAGGAAGTCATACAAAAACTCCAATATTCACTTGAATATATGCATATTCAAGTATATATATATATATATAAAATGGTGGCCAAGTATATATATATATATATATACATATGTGTATATATATGTGTGTGTGTGTATATGTATGTATATATATATGTATGTATGTATGTATGTATGTATATATATATATATCAAAAAGGGGAGGAAGATTTACATTTCAAAAATTACACAAAATAGTATAAGAAAGGAGAAAATCATTAAATGACATGCAGTGGAAGTCAGAATAGAAGAAAGAGTAGACAAAGAGGTAAACCTTTCTGTCAGAACTCCAACATGTAGGAAAGACAGAATAAGAAATTGAGAAACAGACTCATGACCTGGTCAGGTGGTGTTCTGATCTTTGCCTGATATGTCTCTGGGGGGGGGGGTGTAAAACTGGACTGTTGTTGATGACAACAACACATAAGGAAGAATGTGGAAAATAATGAAGAAATAAAGACAAAATGATGCTTACCCATTGAAAACATCTGAAGTGAAATCAGAAGCTCTGTAGGCCACCATTGTATCATTTTTGGGGTTCTCTTTTTGGCTAAGCAATCTCCAGGCAGGCTAGAGAAGATATAGTTTAAAGCAACAGTTTCACATCTAATCTTTATCTAGCAGTGCCAGTATTATTCTACAGCATGGAGTCAATGGTGACACTGTCAGAGGAATATCAACAAACCCAAGCAAGCCAGAACCTTTTCCTAGCCTAGCCCACCATCATACAAGCACATGTTGCCTAACTTCTAACAAATTAAGACTGACACATTTTCTATCTGCTGAGGTGCTTGCTTCTTTGGTCCACTCTGAGAAAACACAAAAACTGGCATTATCACTCTCCTCACATCTGACTTGATGAGACTGCTTCACTATCTTCATCACAGCACTGGATGATAAAAAAAAACATATTAGTCCTCAAGAACATATATGATGCAATAGTAATGATTATAACAAATGTCATATTTATAAGGCCTATAAACATGAAGACCTACACCAGAAATCTAAAGGAAATACACTATTTTATAAACAGACAAGTAATTATCACAATGAAAACCTGAATATACAGCCACCTAATGATAAGATAAGACAACCACATTCATTTATGTGCAATATACTTGTTATTAATTGATAAATCTTGAAACTGACTTACCAATCCCACAACCAAATGTCAACCTAGATGAAATTACACTGAATGAAACTGAAACAGCAGTGAATCTAATGGCTAACAATGAAACTACAGGTTTTTACTCTAAGAATAATACTTGAAGAACATAATGAAAAGCAAAAACCATTAATCCTGAGCTTCACAGACTTTAGAAAGCCATTTGATAGCCTACACAGAGATTCATTGTTGAGAATTTTAAGAATATAAGGAATACTGCCTAAAACTGTCAACATCATTAAGGGTCTCTACAACAGATATGTTTGTGCAGTCAACACAGAAGAAGGAATGAACATATCATTCTGGATTGAAACAGGCACAAAACAAGGATATATACTATCTCCTTTGCTTTTATAGAATTGCCACAGACTTCATAATGAAAAAAGGTTGCACAGGTAAAATGGGCACTGATGAGGTACATGGAACCCAACTAGAAAATCTTGATTTAGGAGATGACATAACTCTTATCAACGTCAATGCAAATTTGATGCAAGAAAAAACAGATACCCTGTCTTCACTGGCTAGCAAAATAGGACTTGAAATTTATCAGGAAAAAACAAAAGTACTGAAACTTCCCATTAATCAAGAAGGAAAAATATACTAGACAGAACAGCTGTTGAAGAAGTACACCAATTTGCATACCTCAGCAGCTACACAGACCAGGATGGTGACACCAGAAAGGAAGTTAGAGTTGCAAAAGCAGCACTGACCTTCAAGAATCTTGAGAATATATAGCACTCAAAAGTTATAAGCACAAAAACCAAGCTAAAATTATTCAGTTCAAATGTAATATTCACCCTCATTTATGCATGTGAAAGCTGGAAAACAACTAAAGAAATAGACAAGAAATTAGAATCTTTTGAAAACAAATGCCTAGGAAAATACTCCATATAAAGTGGAACGAATTCAAGAACAATGCAGAGATAAAGCAGATGAGCAAACAACAACCTGTCTCATGGGTGATCTGAAAAAGGAGATGGACATATGTCAGTCACATGATAAGAAGAAACAGTCAGTCTGAAAATCCCAAAATAAGCTATTAAGTGGAACACAACAGACAAAAGAAAAAAACTCTAAAGAGGACATTATTAAGAGAGACCAAATTCTTATCTTATCTTATATATCTTATATCCTTCCCATGCCGTTAAACGTCACATAGGGCTCGCAAAGTAATGCGCCAATTTTTCCTGTCTTTGGCGAGTCTTTCAACCTCATCAAAGGATTTTATGCCTGTTAATTTGGCCTCTCTTAACAATGTCCTCTTCAGAGTTTCACGCGGTCTGCCTCTTTTTCTTTGGCAGAGACCAAATTAGTAGGCATAAAATCCCTTAAGGAAGTTTAAAAGCTCACTGAAGACAGGAAAACTTGGTGAACTACCATGTGAGGCCTATGTGACATTTAATTGAACAGGAAGGATGATGATAATAACACTTATTTTATATAATACCTCTTCAAAGACTTTTTGCACATTATACTGTATATATTACTTTTTACCTTGGAGGTGCTATTCTTATGTCTTAGTTTTTTTCTGTTGTTTTGTAGTTTCTCATATAGCACACTGCTGAGCACTTCCTCAAAAAAGTGTTATATCCTCCACCCTGTACATGATCTATATAAATGACACTGCCGACAATCTATGAAGACACACAAGCAGAACCCTCTATGCTGATGATTATGTTATATGGAATGCAGCTGAATCCATTGCAGTTACCACCAGAAGAATGCAAGAAGCCTAGAACACTACAAAATGGACTGCAAACTGGTGTGTCACCATTAACAACCTAAGACTGCGGCCACCTGATTCTCCCTATCTATACTCTGCAGTACAGCTCTGGAAAACCTTCCTCTACCATTTAAAATCCATTAGTAATACTTCATCCTTTTAACTCCAATTTTTTTCAATATTTATTTGCTCGTAACTATATGCCTTCATAAAATAACCAGTAGTTTCTCAACCTATAGCGAGCCAGCCATCATGTTCTAAAAGGACATAGTTCTAAAAGTAACTTGTTTGATCTTGTTAGAAATTATTTTATTGAATAAAGAATATATGTTAGAAGAACTGTACTGAAAATGTACTTTTGTTTATGTATATGCATGCATGTGTGTCCATGCTATTTTGTTAATTACTTTTTCTCTTATATTGTGAATGTAATAGTTTAATTTTGCACTCTTTTGATATGTTTTTTCCTCATGTAATTTGTATACTTATATTACACTGAGTCTGTGGGAAAATGAAAGATGGAGTAATGAAGGGCAGAATGTAAGACTGGCCTGCGTGCCCAATTCTTTACCCTTTAAAAATAAAGATCATTCATTCATTCACCAGAGAAACATTACAAGTGACAGTTAACAACCGATACCTCAAGGTGACTCACCCAGATACTTTGGTGTCAAACTTGACTAAAGGCTCACATGGGGCCGACTCATCCAAGATGGAGAATACAGAGCCACTAGACAACTGGCATGCATGAAAAAAAAAACTGCCTGGAACCAACTGCAAAATCTTGAAACAAGTATACACAGGAAACATCTGTCCTGTGGTGGAATATGGAACACAACACTAACAAGCTAAGCAAAGTGCAAAATGCAGATGTGCATATTATTACAGGAGGCCTTAAAACAACTCCCATCTCCACACTGGAAACCTCCACTGGACTCTCCTTAACCTTAATTAGGATCATGGGTGAGTACATACAAAAAAAACTACAGACATGAGTGA
This sequence comes from Achatina immaculata, assembly GCA_009760885.1. Lineage (NCBI taxonomy): Eukaryota > Metazoa > Mollusca > Gastropoda > Stylommatophora > Achatinidae > Lissachatina > Lissachatina immaculata. The sequence continues at coordinate 4,240,550 of CM019715.1, read as the reverse complement.
AAGATAACACTGGCCAACACAGATTTTGGTGCCTCAAATGTTGGTCCTGTTTCTGGGTATATTTGACCTGTTGTTTAAAAAAATGGCACAAGTTTTCCCCTATCAGCTCTAGTTTTTGACATACAGAAAATATACCATGTACACCTCTTCCCTCTGCTCGCCCACAACAAATCAAGATAATTTAATGTTGTGTTTAAATTAATATCTGCTAAGCATGAAGGAAACATTAAAATTTGAAAGAAAAGTGTAGTACATGAAAATCTACTTATTTCATACAAAAAACAAGTTTATGATATAAACTTTCCACTCATTCAACACACAAGAAGCTCCTTTTGTAAGACTTCCAAGAGTGAAATCTGCCAGGACAATCTTGCATAAGATTCCAACAATAGTCAGCCAACATGTGTGCATTCCACTTTCTGGCTTCCATTGTTTTTAATCTCTTGGTGAAAATAATGCTTTTATGCATCTTGCTCTTCACTTAAGTCACCAAGGTTCTCCAGAAAGCAATCTAAGTGTCTGCGCAGGTAACAGATTTTAACACTTATGTTACAGCCTGTTGAAATGAAAGAGCATATCCTCTACTAACTGTATGTAGTTATATGCCTTCTTGTTATCAAGAAAGCTTTTCACAACAAGAACAAATGTAGACCAGGCACATGAATTCATTCACTGATGCTATGAAATGTGGGTCATTTATAAGTTGTCTGATTTGTGTATCATGTATTCAAAGCCTTTACAAGTTGTTTCATCAGACCTAGCTTTATATGTAGTGGTGGCAATATGATTCTATCTCATGCTACCAAAGATTCATTGATTACATTTTGTCCTCCAACCAGCATAGAGGCCTCAGAGGCCAATCTTTTCTTGCCAAATTTTAATGTTTGACTCTTCTATTCTAAAGGCATAAAACACAAGGATACTTTGTGTAGCTACTTTGTTGACCAAGAAGAAAATTAACCATCTTCAAGTCTACACAAATCACTCATTAATGTTTTTGGTAATTTATCTTTTCCAAGACTAAAGAGATGGCTTTGTACTCTTCTTTCATCCTAGTGAAATGAATGATTGGAATAGAACCATATTTGTTGCCATTATTTAAAATAACACATTTCAAACTATATTTTTAATTGTCAACGAAAAGATGACACTCATTTGGGGTATATACTGAAACACTAGTTTTCTTCACAAGGTTTCTGATGTCACTGCAGAACACTAAGTTATTGTCTTCGGTAAAGAATGATAGAAAATCCTTTTCTCTCCTTTGATAAAATGTAATTTTCATTCCAGGCTGAAGTACATTCTTTTCCTTTAGTCTGGAGGCAAGCAATTCAGAAGACTTCTTCGAAAGATTTAAGTCCCTGATCAGATCACTCAATTCATCCTGATCAAAACGATCACTATGTGAAGTTGTTTGAGATTCACTGTCACTGGTCCCACTTTCTTTACCTTGTGCAATATCAGACATGCAATATTCATCTGCTGAGAGCTGTGGTAGTCCAAGGAAAGGTGGAACGGGCACAAGATCAGAGTGCGGAACAGGTCTCCTGGCTGAGGGTAGATCAGGGTAAGACCACTTGTCATGATTATTTCCACTGATGTCTATGATATTAACAATACAAAAATAACAGTCATCGAAATGGCTTTTCGGTTCCCTCTACACCATTGGTACTCCAAATTTCAGGCAGCTTCTCTTTCCATTTGTCCACTGGAATAAATGCTCCATGCAAGTTTTGCATGCTCCATACAAGTTTTGTATACAATATCAGGGGCCCATGGCTTATCTTGATCTCCAAGCTTGACACCAAAATAACCTAAATATGCTCTTTTTACAAACTCAGAAATAGGTTTCCTACTTGTTTTCAATGTGTACTCCTCACAAATATAGCAAAATACGTCGGGATGATTCAACCAAAGTAGCCATAACCTCTACGGTGTTCGATTTGCAAAAATGAAATTATATGAGTGGGATACACACACCTCCTATACGATCATAACTATTATACAGCGCAACTATTTTAAACAGATCAGGTTGAGAAATCTCTGAAATACAAATTTATGTAGTCTATTAAAACCATGACTTATCATCTTTATTTTGTTCACATAGTTATGTAATAAAACAAAAGCGATTTTGTCATTTGAGCTATACATTTTTATGCCAGTGCGCATTATAGGAAAGGAAGTAGACGAACAGTTGTGAAACAAAGGTCATTATACACACACAAAAATGTGGGTAAATTAAATACAGAAATTTCCCATTCAAATAAGACAGCTTATTATGACATCCCAATTCTGCAGAAGAGATTTCTTAAGTAGCAGACTAAAATTTTTATATATTCAACTATATTTAAGAAACTAGAGTTGATGTGGTCTATCTGATGCAATTTTTTTCTGAATCAGCACCCCAAATAACCCCAGGAACAGGCCTAAAAACCAAGACACCAAGAAAAATTTTTGTTGTTGGGCTGTGCAATCATTTTCATTACGTGTTGTATCAAAACTGGTGGCTTTATCACAGCTGTTCACAACAGGAAAAGAAACAGCTAGTCACATAACCTGTGATGCAATAAAATAAAAGAACAAACATTTAACTGGAAATTCTTCTGCAAAAAAAAAAAAACAACTACCTCTACTGCATAGATGTCATTCTTCTCAAAAATCTGTATTGACCATAAAGTATCTTCAATATGAGCATGTGCTCTCACATCTGGCTTGTCTGGTAGAAGAAATAAATAGACCCAACTATAACTAATATTTGCTTGTATTTTTTTATGCACATCTTGAAATTTATCTTGACGTAGAAATTCTAATTTTGTTTATGCCTTATTTTCTTTCAGTCACTCCATTATCTGCTGCTTGCTGTTCTGAGATATTCCTGAACAGAAGTTCAATATCTGATTTTTGTTGCTGTTGCTCTGAATGCTGCAGCATGAAGCAGTTAGCTGTTTTATAAAGTGATTATGCTGGTGACAAAAGAAGTCAATGACTTCTGACTATCATTTCCTTCCTTATGTCCCTGACTAAGCATATAAGAAGACAGGACAATGTCCTCACAACAAGCTGCAAATCCAGGCTTTTCTGTAAGTATCAGCACAACAGGGAGTCATATCAACATAGCCTCACTCACTAGCCTAGAATGTGGGAGTAATGTGATGTAAGAACGAAAAGTCTCAGATGACTGTGTGTTTTACCCAGGGGTAAATTCTACAGCCCACAATTATCTGATTCGTAATCCACAGCTTTCATGAGAGAGAGTCAATTTTTATGGATGTTCACTTAAATAAGAGTTCTACTTGAATGTAGCTATAAGAATTCTACCTGAATATAATTATAAGAGTTCTACTTGAATGTAGCTATAAGAATTCTACCTGAATATAATTATAAGAGTTCTACTTGAATGTAGCTATAAGAATTCTACCTGAATATAATTATAAGAGTTCTACTTGAATGTAGCTATAAGAATTCTACCTGAATTTAGTTATAACAATCCAATTTGAATGCAGCTCAGTTTTCATGAATGAACTACAGAATAAGACACTGAAAAAGTGGAATCCTCTAAAATATGACTTTGGAAACAATGATGTGAAATCTTTGAACACAGTTATGCTATCACCATACAAAGTGTCTGACATACTGTGTCCTAGCAATGATATATAATACAGTGAGTGCTGGACGTTAGCAGTGGCTGTCTGGCATTAATCTGCTCAGCAGTTTCTCCTCAGGCTGATGGCATTTTGAGGGCTAAGTCAGCCAGGTTAAGATCATGTTTTGTGCTACAAGATCACAGCTCAAAGTTTTCAACTTTGACCTTCATTTCTTACACAAATGACACTGGATCCCTAAACTGGTATGGTCTTTCATCTGTTCTTCTCATGACTTATAAGTTACCGTTCCTATAAACCTCATTTTAAATGTTGTTTATATGACTTTGTCTATAACTCACAGTAATTAGACATTAAATCTCACAACTTCAGTAACAGTTCTTTCTTCACCATAGGAGTGATGTAGGTGAAGATGACCTGTTTTCTTAAAGGAAGAAAATGAGTTCTAACACAGCCCATGTCAAACTAGCTGTAAAAATGGGCCCTACATATATTTTTTTTAAACTACATCTGAAAATCAAATATCTATTTGCACAGCAGAGTACATAAAAATACATTGCACACATTCATTCATTCTTTAAGTGTAATATAGAGGGGCATTGGGGATTATACTTTTTTGACTGTGAGAACCTCTAATTAGATTGGTTGCCTTAATTTTTTTCCCTCAGATCCTGGTTTGGATATTTTTCTTTAAATTTCCTTTTCTATTTTTTAAAATCTTACTGTAACAGAAGGAAAACACACTCATGTGAAAAATGTTTTTGTGACTACAGCTGAATTGGACAAATACAAACAATAGCAGTTTGTAACAGAACTTTACTGCCATTTGTCCAATATTTCTACAAGATACACAAGGAGATGCTGAAAAGTTATCAGCCAAAACAAGAACGGAATAACCTAGATCCATGAACTTACACGCTATTCCACATGTTCACCCCAAAGTTCAACACACTTGGCACATCATTTCTCAAGCGTCTTTAACTCGCCGTTTCCTAACATTGAGCACATGCCCCACAGAGGGGCAATTTGAATATTTTGAGGAGCAATTATAATATAATTATATTTTTTCATGACTTGGTTGACTAATATGCTGGGGGGGGGGTGTCAAAATGTTTGAGGCGTTGAGATGGGACATGATCCAAAAACAAAAAAAAAAGATTAGGAAACATTGCTTTAACCCTTCCAAAAAAAATCTGATACCTGGTCACTGAAATAATGCCCTGCTGCTGCTATCACCTCTGAATCATTAAAACATCTCTCCTTCAAACAATTTTTAAGGCTAAGAAATAGAAAACAGTCAGATGGAGCTAGATCTGGTGAGTAAGATAGATGATCCATGTGCTCAACCCAAATTCTTCAAAACATCTAATATTTTGTTAAGTCTCACGAGCAGCAGCATTGCTCTGCTAACAGAGAACATCTATTCAGTTTCTATTGTTTTTCTTTCAATTCATCCTTTAAATGACACAGCATGTTACAGTAATATTCTGCATTAACTTTCTGGCCCTTCAAAAATAGTCAGTCATCAAAATACCCTCTTTATCACAAAAAATAACAGCAATGACTTCCCAATCTTGAATTTCTTCAACCATGGAGAAACCAAGTGCCGTCACTGCAAGAAGTGTTGTTTGATATCTGGATCACAGTGGTGTAACATGTTTCATCAACAGTGATGAGATGTTTCAAAAAGTTATCACTAGATCATTCAAAATATTGCAAAATCAAATTGGAGGTACCCATTCTCTTTCATGTCTCATTGGCATTCAAACATTGGCTGACACTTTCTGCATATGAAAATGCTCATGAACTATAAATCCACTGTCCTCCCTGGATATCTTCAGTGTCTCAGCACTTGATTTAGCTGATTGATTCATCAATCTGCCAAAAATCCTTCCAGATCTTACTGCATGTCTGGTCTCAGAATCTCCAAGTTGAAAGTTAGCACAGCACTTCTTCACAGCTGAGTATGATGGGCACTTATCACTTAATGTTTGTGGCATACACTTTTGGATTTTCTTTGGAGTTTTCTTGTGCAGGAACAGGATCACAGACCAGAGTTCATGATTTCATGACAGCCCAAACTCCCATACTGGAAAATTCCACCTTTACTGTTCCGTTACTGACCCGAAAAAAAAAACAAAATTATTGCTTTGATCCTGCAAACTAACACTTTATGTTATAAAATAACACTCTTTTTGCAGCTACAGTGACAAAATTAAGCTCAGATTCTGAGACTCGGTTCAGCATCCCTTCATATATCAGTGCATGATTCAATGAAATCTAACCTGTCAAATGTCCTGAAAATATTCGGCTCTGGTCAATTTGGAAAAAACTTGAGCTTCCATCTCCCGCAATTATACGTGCTCGAAAACTTTTGGCCATCAAGTTCGTACCAGATTTCAAAGTCAAATCAAAATACCTGGAAAAAAATTTGAGAGCTCATTTACCTGCTCATATGTTTTTTTAAGTGACTTCTTTTTATCAATATAAAGGCAACATTTTCCCATTTCCACACCAGTAATGCATATTGAGGATACAGTGTTAGTATTCTGACATAAAGAGTATCTGTAAATTCTCACTTAGTCTCTAAGCAAAAAGTCAGAGAGGAGGAGTAATGCAGCAGAAATGTGGTTCTACTGAAAACCAGGTCAGATAACACGAAGAATGAAAAGAACAAGTGCACAAGTTTTAGAACAGTTCTAAGTGCAATGTGAAGTTCTCAGATAAATAAAGATCAAGAAAACAAAATACTCTGACCATGTAAAAAGACACAACAACATAATAAAGAATATACCAGAAGGAAAGGTGGAATGAAAAACGAGCAAGAGATAGACGGAGAGTAGACAGGAAGGTAACACAGGAGAATAGACAGGACACAGCTTGGCAGAGTGTACCATCAAGGCAAGGGAGTTAGGAAACTGGAGATTCATTACTGCCAACCTTCATTCTGAAGAAGGCACATGATGATGATGATGATGAAATTCTCAATATGAATTCGTGATTAGCAAAATACAACACTGGCTCCACATGTTTACCATTCATTAATTCATTCATTCCATGCGGAAACTTCGCCTCCCTAACAGCACTCCTTTAGACCTCTCGGTTTTGAGCGAGATGGCCTGCTGCTGATGCATCCATTTGCAGATTATCAACGATGACTTGCACCCATCTTCACTTTGGTCTTCCTCTCTTTCTTTTTCCCATTATGTACCCTTCCAAGATGGCCTTCTCTAGATTATTATATTTACCATGAAATTCAATTGACCAGTTTAAAAAAGTGGACTGAAAACAAAATATCTTACATCTGTCCCATGCCGCTAAATGTCACATAGGGCCAACATAGTAGTTCACCAAGATTTCCTGTCTTCAGCAATCTTTTGATTGTTCTTTCTCATCACATGATGGACATATGTCTCTTATTTTTTCTAATCACCCATGAGACAGGTTGTTGTTTGCTCATCTGTCTCATCTCTGCGCTGTTCTTGAATTCGCTCCACTTTATACAGAGTATTTTCCTGAGGCATTTGTTTTCAAAAGAGCCTAATTTCTTGCCTATTTCTTTAGTTGTTTTCCAGCTTTCGCATGCATAAATGAGGATGGTTATTAGATTTGAATTGAATAATCTTAACTTGGTTTTTGTGCTTAAAATTTCTGAATGCCGTATGTTCTCGAGATTCCTTTCTGGTGTCACCATCCTGGTCTATGTAGCTGCTGAGATATGCAAAATGGTTTACTTCTTCAATAGCTGTTCCTTCTACATGTATTTTTCCATTTTGATTAATGAGAAGTTTCATTATTTCTGTTTTATCCTTGCTAATTTCAAGTCCTATTTTACTAGCCAATGAAGGCAGGGTATCTGTTTTTTTCTTGCACTGATTTCACACTGTCATTGATAAGAAACAAAATATAATTTTTTATGTATATGTATTACAATGTTCAGGAGGAGAAATGTTATTAATGTGTTAATTAAAATCTGAGCAGAACGTAATACTAGCACTGACAGAGTCTCAATAATAGAAGAATATAACAAAATAAGACCACTAATAGAAAGCTAACTGCAAGACAAATATAATGCAGATTGTAAGAGAAAAAAACAATCTAACACTATACAAAACCCTACAGAATGTGAATTTATAAAAAGACTCAGTCTTACCGATTAAAAGCTCTGAACTTTACACTCTTTATCAGATCTCTGACATTTCCACTTGATCTCTTGATGTTTGATGTGACATATATGTTATTCAGTGTCTCATAATACTTCAAGTTCACCACACAAAATGCTGAGTAAAAAAAAAAACATGAAGATCTTTGCATTCTGACATCAATTCAAAGACTGTTCATGGATTTGGGGGGGGGGTTCATGTCTCATACTAAAAATTACAGCACTTTAATTTTTTTCTACTTTAACTCTGCCTGCAACACTTCTTGATGAGAGGTTTTATTATTATTAATATATATATGCACACGAGCACACACACACATATATTATCTATACATAGAAACGCACTGAATCTACTTTAAAAATCAATACTTTGTACAATCTTATCTTATATCTTATATCCTTCCCGTGCCGTTAAACGTCACATAGGGCTCGCAAAGTAGTTCGCCAATTTTTCCTGTCTTCGGCGAGTCTTTCAACCTCATCAAAGGATTTTATGCAGTTTTTGTTGGTGCTGCCATCGTTCTCACATTCCAGAATCCAACCCTTGTCACATGTTTGGGGCCGACGAATGAGCTCTTCGGAGTTGGCATCCCTGATGCTCGGTTGGTTTCTCTGCGAGTTTCCATAACGATATATTTTTTTCCCATCTGGAGTTGCCTCTAGATAGGTCCCAGGATAAGGTTGTTAGCCTTATGCCCAACTCCCGGTACATGATATGTAACAGATCAAGCGGAATTCCGCTGATTTCTGCATGCCGGCGAGAGCGTTTTAAAAACGACCGCCATCTTGCACTTTGTACAATGGATCACTAATAATTCCACTATGAAAGCTAACAGATTTCAACAACTGGAACACTAGAAAGAATGGAAGAGAGTGCAAACCGGTGTAAACATGCAGACCTGAGAGAAGAGACATGGTCAGAGGACACAACCTTGGAGTAAAAGCTTTGGGGCTCCTATCAGGATCTAGAGAGGACTGCGAGGTTTGCCATGTCGACATGGATCGGAATCTGATGTGATCAACAACCTCGAACGTAGAAGAAGGTGTAAAGATGAAAGTCTATAAGTGGCAAAAAGCAGCAATGAGTTAATAAAATTAAAACTTTAAGTATTAACTCACCAGGCTGAGGCAAAAGAACCAAAAATATCGTAACTTGGAGCATTTTCCCCAAAATTTAAACTGACAGCGGGCGAACCAACAGTGCCCTTGTTAGACTACCAGATTTTCTACGTGTTAGCGTCCAAAGAGCGAGAATGATAATATATTTATATATTCTGGCGGAGAAGTAGGAGGAAAGAATGGAGTGGCTTTTTATTTGGACAAATCAACATCAAACGCATTACTAGGCTACAATCCAGTAAGTGATAGAATCCTAACAATCAGACTTAAGGGCATTCCTAGAAATGTAACAGTCATCCAGGTATATGCACCTACATCAGAAGAAGAAGAGGAAGTAGCAGACTTTTATAACACACTGAAAACGACGATAGACCAGGTACAGAAAAATGATATTGTAATTAATAATGGAGGATTTTAATGCAAAGACTGGTACAGAAAGAGCAGAAGATGAAGGATATGCTGTGGGGAAATTTAGCATAGGACACAGAAATGAGGTAGGTGACAATATAATGGGGTTTTGCATGGAAAATGAGCTAATAATTGCTAATACACTTTTTAAACAACATCCAAGAAGACTTTACACATGGACATCACCTGACAGGAAAACCAATAATCAATGAGATTACATTTTAGTGCAAAGAAGGTGGAGACCAAATATAACATCAGCAAAAACTTTACCAGGTGCTTATTGTGACACGGACCATGAGTTATTAATAGCAGACATGAAGATAAAGATAAAAAAGATAGTTATGGGATCAAGACCACTCCGCTTTGACCTTACAAATATACCAGAACAATACGGTATAGAAGTGAAGAACCGTTTCGAAATCCTGATGGCTGTACAGGAAGAGATGACACCAGATGAATTGGCTACGCAGGCCAAAGATATCTTAGTAACAACAGCTAAAGACATGGTTCCAGTAAAGAAAACACAAAAGAATAGATGGATCACAGCAGGTACACTAGAACTGATAAAACAATGTAGAGAAATGAAGATGCAATGGAGAGTGACAAACAACAACAAAGATAAATATAAATCTTTAACAAAAGAAGTACGAAGAAACATAAGAAAAGACAAAAAACAATACATACAAGATTGTTGTGAAAGAATAGAAGAACATCAGAGATGTGGAAGAGATAGAGAAATGTTTAAAGAAATGAAGACATTGACGAGAAATGTCACACCTAAGCTAAATGTAGTTTGTGATGAGATGGGGAATACCCTGACAGAGACAGAGGAAATTCTGGAAAGATGGAAGGAATATTGCAAAAGAATGTATGAAACAAACGACTGTGGCAGCAGAAATCAACAGTGTGAATTATTATTGGATGAGAAAGAACCCGAGCCGACAATGGACGAAGTTTTATGGGCAATAAAGAGTCTGAAAAATGGTAAATCACCAGGATGTGATGAGATAACCGCTGAATTTATTAAAGCAGGAGGAAAGGAGTGTGCAACAATCTATCATGCACTATGTGAAAAGATATGGCATTCAGGTATTTGGCCAAAAGAATGGAAAAGAACTGTATTCATACCATTGCCAAAAAAGGGTAACCTGAATTTTTCACCAACTACAGAACTGTTGCCCTGATTAGTCATGCCAGTAAAATTCTGTTAAAAATCATAATGGGTAGACTTCGAAAGAAAATAGAAGAAGAAGTCAATATGGTCCAAGCTGGCTTCAGGCAAGGAAGAGGATCAAGAGATCATATATTCAATCTAAGATTAATAATAGAGAAATGCAGGGAGTTTAATGTGAATCTATATTTATCCTTTATAGACTACTCAAAGGCATTTGATTGTGTACAACACCAGAAACTTTGGGACATAATGGAAAAAATGGGATTTCCAACACATTTGATACAATTAACATCACTGCTGTATTTAGACCAACAAGCAGCAGTAAGAATAAATGGTGAAACAACAAGTTGGTTTGACATAAAACAAGGGGTCCGTCAGGGATGCATATTGTCACCCTACTTATTTAACTTGTATACTGAAAATATAATGATGAATGTTAGAGAAGATGTAGACAAGGAATATTACGATGCCATAACAGTTGGAGGTTATGAAATACCAGAGATTAGATATGCTGATGACACAGTATTGCTGTCCACAACACAAGAAGGAATGGAAAAACTAATTATGTCAGTCCGCAAGAACAGCGAAGAGCAGAACCTCTATCTTAATGCAAAGAAAACTAAAGTGATGACAACTGACAAAACAATCAAGGCAACAGAAATATGTATCAATGGGGAAAAACTGGAAGAAGTGGAGAGTTTTGAATATCTTGGATCATTACTAACTAACAATGGAGATACAATGAGGGAAATTAAAAGGAGGACATCTATTGCTCTTCAGAAAGTAAAACAAATAAAGAATCTGTGGAGAGGAGCAGACAGAACCACAAAAATAAGATTTTTAAGGACATGCATCTTTCCTATCGCAACCTATGCCTGTGAGACCTGGACACTTAACAAAACAGCTGAGAAGCACATAAATGCCTTTGAATGTAAATGCTATAGAAGAGTTCTCCAAATATCGTGGACACAAAAAAGAACAAATATATCTATACTACAAGAGCTTAATATTGAAGAAGGCTGGCTAGTAAAGAGGATTAAAGAGAGAAAACTTAAATATTTTGGCCACATTAAACGTCATGATAATTTAGAGAAGACCGTATTGGAAGGATACATAATGGGAAAAAGAAAAAGAGGAAGACCTAAACGAAGATGGCTGCAAGACATCGTTGATGATCTGGAAATGGATGCAGCAGCAGCAGGCCATCTTGCTCACAACCGAGAGGCCTACAGGAGTGCTGTTAGGGAGGCAAAGTTCCGCAAGGGACATGCAAAGGAATGAATAGCGTCCAAAACTGTGGAAGGATGGTGGAAGTTGTTTCCAACGGTACTAACCAGTAGTTCCTATCACGGTACCTTGGTGATCCCGTATAACGTGGTCCGAGTAGTGGTGGTGGTGGTGGTTGAGGAGGAGGAGGAGAGAGGGAGATTCAACCACACTGTAAGGAGTAATCCTTTCTACGTGTGGGAATAACCCATGTCAAATGGCGGTGACTGGTTATCAACCTGCCATTCGTCCTCAATCAATCAGGTGCCGTGCCATGTGGCGTAGGCGATCATTTCTCTCCACAATTCTGTCTTTAGACTTGATTATGAGATCTGAAGGTGACTTTCTTGCTAGCCACACTGACAGCCCATCCAGTAACTTCTCTCTCTGTCTTCTTCTGTCTCTTCTTCCTTCAATTTTTCCAGTTACCACAATGTGTTCCAATTATCCTCTTCTCAAAAAATGTCCTACAAATCTCGCTTGTCTGCCTCTGATCTTTGCTGTAATTTGCCTTTTAACTCCAGCTTCTCTTAAGACTTCTTCATTGGTTTCCTTAGCTGTCCATGGTACCTTCAACATTCTTCTTATGAACCACATTTCCATGGCCTCCATTTCTCGCTGTACTTACTTATTCATGGATCATGCTTCACATTCATAAAACAAAATTGGCACGATGTAACATTTAAGTACTCGGAATCTTGTTTCCATTGATATGGATCTGTTGCACAAGATGTTTCTCATTTTCTGGAATGTTGACTTGGCCTGAGCACGTCTGCTTTTTATTTCATTGTGACATTTCCCATCAGCTGTTATAATTGTTCCTAAGTACTTAACCTATCAACTTGTTTCAGTTCTGTGCCATTGATGGTAATGCTACATTTTGGTGGTATTCTTTTCTTTGAGACGACCATCACTTCAGTCCTCTTTTTATTTAGGCTGAGATCTTTATTTTTACTTTCACGAACCACGATGTCCAGAAGAGCCTGTAGCTCCCCTTCACTTTTAGCAATCAGAACTATGTCGTCTGCATATCTTAAGTTGTTAAGGTTGTACCCGCCAATTGATATTCATGGTAAGCTCTCTATATTTCTCATCATGTTTTTGCTGTACAAGGAGAAGAGGTCGGGAGATAGAACACATCCTTGTCTCACTCTCAGTTGTATATCTTGGAATGCTCCTATTTGGTTTTCAACCCTCATTGCTGCTGATTGCTGTCAGCATATGTTTTTGATGCGTTTAGGTCTTTCACATCTATGTTGATGTCTTCCAGCATTCTTATAATTTCTGTATGTCTCATTTTATCGAATGCTTTTACAGTAGTCTATGAAGCATAAGTATAGGTTCGTCTTTACTTCTATTGATCTCTCCATTAATGTTCGCATTATATATATATATATATATATATATATATATATATATATATATATATATATATGACGTTACTTGTGCCTTTTCTCCTACTACACCGTAAACACACGTGTGATCGATTAGACTTTTTCCCCAGCATCTCCCCTCCGCTTTTTAAATTTGAATTTCACCACAAAGCTGCATTTGTGAACTTACTAACAGTATATTCAGTAAATGCAATATGAGGTAATAGTTTTGCTCATTCAGTCAAGCCAGTATGCATCATGCAAACGCAACAATATTGTACTAAATTGGAGGGGGGAGGGGGACGTCTACGCAAAGATTAAGCATTAACTGAACAAAATAACAATTTATTGAACCAGGACAAAGGTTGATTGTCCGGAGTGCAATGATGATCCAAATCATAAACCATAATGTTAAATGAACTGCAGTGAGCACAGATCAACTAATAATTGTCACATGAAATGCACCAAGTACAAAATACTATCAACTGAATTGCTTTGAGCACAAAATCATATCACAACCTACGTATGTTTCGCAGATGGAATGTCATACATGTTGTGTTATCCTACTGATAAAATAACTCTACACGATGAATCACGCATATCAATTACACTGGGCAACACACAATTTGCCCATGAAATAAAACTAGCCACTCTTTACTCATTTATATACGCTGAACTAAAAAAATAACAATGAAATTGGACTGTCTTCAGTACCTCAGTTACGGCTGGTATCTCTATAATGACTTGAAGATAGTGGCCATGTTGGTGGGTCTGCAGTTGGGACAAACAAAGTATTGCTACTTCGTGTGTGAATGGGACGGCTGAGCAAAGACATTTCACTATGTGGAGAGGGACTGGCCTGGAAGGAAGCCTTTGAAAGATGGAGAAAAGAATGAACACCCAGCAGAGACACACAGAATCATACTTCCACGTCTGCACATAAAACTTGGTCTGATGAAGAATTTTGAAAAAGCATTCAACTACCTGGCAGACAAATTCATTCAACTCGGTGAAGCAAATATCAAAGAGGGAGGTTTGAGTCCTCTGATCCGACAGCTCTTCAAAGATGAGAAGTTGACAACCTTGCTGTAGGGCAATATAAAAAAAAAAGGCTTGGGTGCTTGCCATCTGGCATCAGCTAAATTCCACGGAAATGAGTGAATGAATGAATGATCTTTATTTTGAAGAGTAAATAATTGGGCAGGCAGGTTTATCTTACTTTCTACCTTTATCACTCTATCTTTCATTCTTCCTTCTCACTCGATTTAATAAAAATATACAAATTACACGAGGAGTGCAAAATTAAACTATTTCATACACAGTATAAGAGAAATATTTACTTTCCTGTCTACAAAGACATAGACAGGAAAGTAAAAAGTTCAGCTAGAAGGGATAAAAGAGAATACATAGACAATATGGCGAAAGAGGCAGAAAAAGCAGCAAAAACAGGAGACAGCAAAACTTTATATAACATACAAAAGAGGCTAACAGGTACTATTACATCTAAAGAAAGACCAATCCTTAGCAAAACTGGAACACTATTAACATCAAATAAAGACCAAAAGCAAAGATGGGCTGAACACTTCCAAGAAATACTCAATCGACCACACCCAAAAGAATTGTTAAACCTTGAAACTGACTTACCAGCCCCACAACTAAATGTCAATCTAGATGAAATTAAATTGCATGAAATTGAAGCAGCAGTGAATTTAATGGCTAACAACAAAGCTGCAGGTGAAGATGAAATAACAGCCGAGATGCTAAAAGCTATCAATAGTGACAACATGAGACAACTACAGAGAATGTTTAACAAGATTTGGAAAGAAGAAAAGGTCCCTTCTAATTGGAAGAAGGGAATCATTGTTAAAATACCAAAAAAGGGCAACCTTAGTGACTGTAACAACTGGAGAGGAGTAACCTTAATATCAGTTGTGTCAAAAGTATTTTGCAAGGTCATTTTGAATAGACTCAAAGATATAGTGGATACTGCAATGAGAGAAGAACAAGCAGGATTTCGAAAAGGGAGAAGCTGTCTCGACCAGATCTTTACTCTCAGAATAATACTTGAAGAACATATTGAAAAGCAAAAACCATTAATACTGAATTTCATAGATTTTAAGAAGGCATTTGATAGCATACACAGAGATTCATTATGGAGAATTTTATGTCTATATGGAATACCATCTAAAATTGTCAACATCATTAAGGACTTATACAATGGATATGGTTGTGCAGTCAAGACAGAAGAAGGGATGAGTGAATGGTTCCAGATTGAAACAGGCGTGAAACAAGGATGTATACTGTCTCCTTACTTTTTGGGATTACAATAGACTTCATAATGACAAAATGCTGCACAGGTAACACAGGTATTGACTGGGTACATGGGACCCAACTAGAAGATCTTGATTTTGCTGATGACATAACTCTTATCAGTAATAATGTGAATTCCATGCAAGAAAAAACAGATAGCCTATCTTCACTGGCTAGCAAAATAGGACTTGAAATTAACAAGGACAAAACAAAAATAATGAAAATTCCCATCAATCAAAATGGAATAATACACATAGAAGGGACAGATATTGAAGAAGTCAATCAATTTGCATACCTTGGCAGCTACATAGACCAGGATGGTGACACTAGAAAGGAAGTTAGGATCAGAATTGCAAAAGCAGCATCAATCTTCAAGAATCTTGAGAACATATGGAATTCAAAAGTTATAAGCACAAAAACCAAGTTAAGACTATTCAATTCAAATGTAATATCCACCCTCATTTATGCATGCGAAAGCTGGAAAACAACTAAAGAAATAGAAAAGAAATTAGACTCTTTTGAAAACAAATGCCTAAGGAAAATACTCGGCATCAAGTGGAATGAATTCAAGAACAATGCAGAGATAAGACAGATGACTGAACAACAACCAGTCTCACGGGTGATCAGGAAAAGGAGATGGACATATGTTGGTCACTTGATGAGAAGAAATGATCAGAGAATCCCAAAACAAGCTATCAAGTGGAACACAACAGGCCGAAGAAAAAGGGGCAGACCGCGTGAAACTCTGAAGAGGACATTATTAAGAGAGGCCAAGTTAACAGGCATAAAATCCTTTGATGAGGTTGAAAGACTCACCGAAGACAGGAAAAATTGGCGAACTACTTTGCGAGCCCTATGTGACGTCTAACGGCACGGGAAGGATATAAGATATAAGATAAGATAAGAGAAGAGGTAATTAACCTAGCAAAATGGCGCGCGCACACACGCAGGCATATATATATAAACAAAAATACATTTTCAGTGCAGTTCTTCTAACATATATTCTTTAAAATTCAATAACATAATTTCTAACAAGATCTTATCTTATATCCTTCCCGTGCCGTTAAACGTCACATAGGGCTCGCAAAGTAATTCGCCAGTTTTTCTTCGGCAAGTCTTTCAACCTCATCAAAGGATTTTATGCCTGTTAATTTGGCTTCTCTTAACAATGTCCTCTTCAGAGTTTCACGTGGTCTGCCTCTTTTTCTTTGGCCTGTTGTGTTCCACTTGATAGCTTGTATTGGGATTCTCTGGTCATTTCTTCTCATCAAGTGACCAACATATGTCCATCTTCTTCTCCTGATCACTCATGAGACTGGTTGTTATTCAGTCATCTGTCTTATCACTGCATTGTTCTTGAATTGGTTCTACTTGATGCCGAGTATTTTCCTTAGGCATTTGTTTTCAAAAGAGTCTAATTTCTTGTCCATTTCTTTAGTTGTTTTCCAGCTTTCGCATGCATAAATGAGGGTGGATATTACATTTGAATTGAATATCTAACAGGTTAACTTTAGAACTATGTCCTTTCAGAACTTGATGGCTGGCGAGCCATTGTTGAGAGACCCTTGAAATAACAAAGCAGAAAGCTACAAAGAACTAGTTAAGAATATGTTGTCTCTCCACCACATACTATTCTGCAATATGTCCTTAAAGCTGCACTTTCTCCATTTCCACTTGGATTTCTTCCCCGACAGCTGCGGCATCGTTAGTGATGAAATGAGGAAGAATTCTATCAAGACATAACAACAATGGAGAAACAGTAAAGGGGCAAGCAGTCCACTTCCATGTTGGCTGACTATTGTTGAACATTAAGATTATTCAATTCAAATGTGATGTCCACCCTCATTTATGCATGCGAAAGCTGGAAATCAACTAAAGAAACAGACAAGAAATTAGACTCTTTTGAAAACAAAATACCTCAGAAAAATACTTGGTATAAATTGGAACGAATTAAAGAACAGCGCAGAGATAAGACAGATGAGCAAATAACAACCTACCTCATAGGTGATCAGAAAAAAGAAGATGGACATACGTAGGCCATGTGATGAGAAGAAACAATCATAGAATACCAAAACAAGCTATCAAGTGGAGCACAACAGGCCGAAGAAAAAGAGGTCGACCACGTGAAATTCTAAAGAGGACATTGTTAAGGGAGGCCAAATTAAAAGGCATAAAGCCAATTTAGTGAGCATAATAACCCTTGATGAAGTTGAAAGACTCGCCACGAACAGGAACACTTGGCAAACAACTATGCGAGCCCTATGTGACGTTTAACGGCACGGGAAGGATATAAGATGTAAGATGATACAGAACTCTTCTGTAGCATTTACATTCATAGGCATTTATATGTTTCTCAGCTGTTTTGTTGTGTCCAGGTCTCACAGGCATATGTTGCGATGGAAAAGATGTATGCCATTAAAAATCTTATTTTTTTAGTTCTGTCTCTTCTTCTCACAGATTCGTTAGTTGTTTTACTTTTTTGGAGGACACATATGTCCTCCTTTTATTATCTCTCATTGTGGTGCTGAAGACGGAGGTACCCAGCTAAAAGGCGCATCGCAAAAATCAGGGTACCACGCATCATCGCCAATGTGCATACGAAAAAGAATATCTCTCATTGTATCTCCATTATTAGTGATCAAAGATATTCAAAACTCTCCACCTCTTCCAATTTTTCCTCTTTGATATATATATTTCAGCTGCATTAGTTGTTTCGTCAGTTGTCATCAATTTAGTTTTCTTCGCATTAAGATAGAGGCTTTGCTCTTCACTGTTCTTATGGACGTGATTAGTTTTTGTGTTGTGGACAGTAATACTGTTTCGTCAGCATATCTAATCTCTGGTATTTCATAACCTCCAGTTGTTATGGTATCATGATATTCTTTGTATACATCTTTTCTAGCATTCGTTAAGTTAAATAAGTAAGGCGACATTATGCACCCCTGACGGAACCCTTGTTTTATGTCAAACCAAGTTGTTGTTTCATTTATTCTCACTGCCGCCTGTTGGTCTAGATACAGCAGTGATATTAACTGTACCATATGTGTTGGAAATCCCATTTGTTCCATTAGTAAAAACAAAAAGACGACTATGTTAAAACAAAGTTTAGTGTAACAAAAGTATACAGAGTTATATATTTCAGTTCTGAAAAAAAAAAGAATATTTCATAATGCAGTACTTATCACTAAAGACTACGAGAAAGTGGAATAACGAATGGCAGTGCTAGACATTCAGAACTTTGCGGAAAAGATCGACCTGTAATCAATCATTGTGCCATCAACACTAACGCCCGTCACATACTACGAACAACACTGAGGTTAAAGGCTGGGCAAATCTGGGGGTGTTCTGATTGCAAGGAGGCCCATCTCTAGGCCAGCTGCAGAGCATGACCGTTATTCAAGTTCAAGTTTCTAAGGTATGCTTTGTGACACCAAACTACCCAAAAATCCGTACCAGCTCAAACCAATGTTCAGATGGAGTTAGTTCTCCAAAAATCCCAGTGGAAAAAATGTCAATTCCAGCAGATGTGCATAACCAGATGGTAGCTGTTTGAATGTTGCCAAAATTTGGGGTGGCGGGGGGAGGGAAGGGAAGGGGATGGGGAATAAAAAAAAACCTGGTCATGATGACATTGATGCAGACTGAGCATAGTTTAGAGCAGTTCTTAACCTAGGGTCCACATGCGGATTTTTATGAGTCCACAGAGCAGAAAATGGATTGGCTCAGTTTAAAAAAAATCTTAGCATCATCTCGGTTCTGCTTATTTATTTAGTTTTTTTTTTTTAATGAGGGCCCACAGCTGTTCTCATGCCAGAAAGGGAGCCCACGACCAACAAAGTAAGTCGGGTCATATTTATTTATAATTTCCCATCGCTTACTGGAATTGTACACCCGTCGCTTACATGGGTCTGATTCATCATTCATTCACTTGCATGTCCCTTGCAGAACTTTGCCTCTCAAACAGCACCCCTGTAGGCCTATCAGTTATGAGCAAGATGGCCTGCTGCTGATGCATCCATTCGCAGATCCTCAACGATGTCTTGCAGCCATCTTCGCCTTGGTCTTCCTCTCTTTCTTTTTCCCATTATATACCATTCCAAGACGGTCTTCTCTAGTTTATCATGACGTTTAATGTGTCCAAAATATTTAAGTTTTCTTTGTTTAATTCTCTTTACTAGCCATCCGTCTTCAATATTAAGTTCTTGTAGTATGGATATATTTGTTCTTTTTTGTGTCCATGATAATTGAAGGACTCTTCTGTAGCATTTACATTCAAAGGCATTTATGTGTTTCTCAGCTGTTTTGTTAAGTGTCCAGGTCTCACAGGCATATGTTGCGATGGGCAAGATGCATGCTATTAAAAATCTTATTTTTGTAGTTCTGTCTGTTCCTCTCCACAGATTCTTTAGTTGTTTTACTTTCTGAAGAGCGATAGATATCCTCCTTTTAATTCCCCTCATTGTATCTCCATTATTAGTTAGTAATGATCCAAGATATTCAAAACTCTCCACTTCTTCCAGTTTTTCCTCATTGATACATACTTCAGCTGCCTTATTTGTTTTGTCAGTTGTCATCAATTTAGTTTTCTTTGCATTAAGATAGAGGTTTTGCTCTTCGCTGTTCTTACGGACTGACATAATTAGTTTTTCAATTTCTTTTTGTGTTGTGGACAGCAATACTGTGTCATCATTGGTTTGATAGCCTTGAAAAAAGGAAAAAAAAAGGGGGGGGGGGAGACCGGGGGGTGGGAGTGGGATGGGTGGGAAGGTAGATTATTTATCTTGTGATTGAAATGAAGCTGCGTTAGAGATATTGTAACTGTAAAAGAAAACTGTAAATGTTTTTTTTTTGCGCTGCTTAAAAATAAGTGTAAAGAAAACATGAATCTATTGTCCTAACACCTTTATTTTGTAAAGTTGAAAAGTATCGTTGAGAGCAACACTTAAGGGCATGACACAGTTTGGACGCTAACACGCAGAAAATCTGGTAAACTTAAAATGGCTTTGCTGGTTTATCCGCTGTCAGTTTGAAGTTTCCACACATTGAAGGAATATGCTTCAAGTTATAATATTCTTGTTAATTTTTCCTCAGAGCGGTAAGTTGATATTTAAATTATTAGTCTTTTAGTTACTTGTCTCGTTTTATAGTTATATACGATAGAGTTTAGGGGAAGTTTGAAGCAGATGAGATTTTTCAGACATCCATGGCCCCTTTGAGCAGACGTGAACGATTTTTGAGGGTGAACGGGGGATACGGACTTTTGCAGTTTCTCTATTCAGACTTTTTATTCCAACTTGTGTGCAGTGCTCGAGTCGTTTTCGTTACACTTAAGATTGACAAAAACAAAATAGATTATGGTTGTTTTTTCCTTGTGGACCATAGCATTGATTATTAACAGTTATTGCATTCTTCGCAGTGTCCGAAATGTGTTACCATTTTCCAAAGTTGTGACGTTTCGGCGTGAGCCTTAATCATACAAAAACATACAGGACGAAGAAATAGAGAGAGGAGATAAAGTATAGATTCACATGAATACTGTTTAAAAAAAATTTTTTTTTAAGGAGTACTTAGCTGTAAATTGCAAGGTGTGGCTTGTCCGGCGGTGTGTGTCAGGAATGGATCTGGTAGGACGTGGAAATTGTTTAAATAGAGACATGCGACATGTGGTCGGTGGGTTGTAACTGGGGGTGGTGGATGGGGGACAGGGGAGGGGAGAGAGAGTGACGCACTACTGGCCTAGCTAGGAGAAATTGAAACAGGTGATTGGGGAAGAGGGGTTGCAGAGAAGAGGGGTTGCAGAGAAGAGGGGTTGCAGAGAAAATAGCGGGGTTGCAGAGTGATGCTGTGAGGAAGTTTGAAAAGTAAGAAGGGGTGGATTTAGTGGAGAGGTACTATAATGATTGAAGAAGATGATGTTGCGTGTAACTAAACAGCGAGTTTAACCCATGTGGTTCCAGCGTCCCATAATTTTGAATGCAGCAGTTCTCAAGTGCCAGGCGGCTTGTGTCATCTGCGTGACGTTGTTTAATGGCTGTTACCAGAAAATCAGATTTGCCTCTGTGGTTGGGGCCACTGAAATGATTTGGGACTGGTTTCAAAGCATGCTGGGCGATGTCGTACAGATGTTTTTGCATGCGGTCCCCTAATCTGAGGCCAGTCTCACCGATATATGTTATCCTGCATCTTTTGCAAACGATGACATATATCACATTTCGGGACTCGCATGTGAATCCCTCATGAAGAGTGAGGATAGTTTTGGGAAAGGTGATTGTTTTCGTTTCCCAAACTACAGGGCAGGTAACGCAGCGGGGGCGGTTATATTTTCTGGTGCCAACATATGTAAGGCTCTGCTTCAAGTGGCTGTGGACGAGGATGTCCTTAAGGTTTGGCTCATGTTTGTATGCCAATAGGGGTGGATCAGAGAAAATGTCATGAGGGTCGGAGTCGAGTTGGATTATCGGCAGATGACGATAAAGAATTTTCTTAACCATCTGACCGTGCGGGTGGAAAGGCAGTACTAATTTAGCTCTGTCAGATGGAGTAACATGCTTTTTCCTGAATACTTCTTTGCGGCTCACTAGTTGGATGCGAGTCCTGAAATGTGATATATGTCATCATTTGCAAAAGATGCAGGATAACATATATCGGTGAGACTGGCCTCAGATTAGGGGACCGCATGCAAAAACATCTGTACGACATCGCCCAGCATGCTTCGAAACCAGTCCCAAATCATTTCAGTGGCCCCAACCACAGAGGCAAATCTGATTTTCTGGTAACAGCCATTAAACAATGTCACGCAGATGACACAAGCTGCCTGGCACTTGAGAACCGCTGCATTCAAAATTATGGGATGCTGGAACCACATGGGTTAAACTCGCTGTTTAGTTACATGTAACATCATCTTCTTCAATCATTATAGTACCTCTCCACTAAATCCACCCCTTCTTACTTTTCAAACTTCCTCACAGCATCACTCTGCAACCCCGCTATTTTCTCTGCAACCCCTCTTCTCTGCAACCCCTCTTCCCCAATCACTTGTTTCAATTTCTCCTAGCTAGGCCAGTAGTGCGTCACTCTCTCTCCCCTCCCCTGTCCCCCATCCACCACCCCCAGTTACAACCCACCGACCACATGTCACAGGTCTCTATTTAAACAATTTCCACGTCCTACCAGATCCATTCCTGACACACACCGCCGGACAAGCCACACCTTGCAATTTACAGCTAAGTACTCCTTTCGTTAAGTAATAAAGCTGCTCCTACTTTTTTCCGATTTTATACATTCTGGTATCACGGCTTTACTGCAGTGCTTAGTGTATAATTGTATACTTATACACCAATTATTGTGTTACCATTTTCCAAGTGTGGGCTTATGACAGTTATCGTTTCAGCGCGGAACTGCAAGTTTTATTGACTATAATACAAGTAGCTACATAGAGAGGAAGCATAAAGTGCTTCAGTCAGCTGTATTTGTATTATTTCAAGACCATATACACACCACAGCTGAATTGATGGTTTTCTAGTATAGCATTTCAAGAGTGTTCGATATAACTCACAGAGAAGACGTGGAGAGGGGAAGATATCGGAGAGAGAGAGAGAATATCTTATTCCTTTACAACATTCCTTTCATAAATTAACCCATTTAACATATTAGAATTCCATCGAGAAATCAACAACTCAAATCAAGAGATGTAGAGAATCCATTCCTCTTTCTCATGTCTGTTACCAGAAGATTTTTTGTTTCTCAGATATTGAGCACTGTTTCTTCTCTGCACATCATCCTGTACATATTTCAGTTGTTAAGGTCTTTATTGTAAGCAAGAATTTTAATGGCTTTTGTCAGATAAGTTGTTGTATTGTTAGTGATGTCTACCAACACCAAACCCTACAATTACTGGCATAGTGTACAAAGGCACAAAACAAGTGAAAATGACCAACACATTCCACTACTTGACACAGAGATGTTATGAATCCAGGGGACCATGAAAGTTAGATGCCTAATGATATCAGTGCAGTCATTGTTGCTAAGTTTTTTGTTTTTCTTTAAAATAAGTTTATGGCTAATCTGTTTTAAAATATTTCTGACAATGTCATGTACAGCTGTAGAAGAAAGCACAACAATGAGGTAGATTTAAATACCAATAAAACAAGTAGTGGTGGTATCAAAGAAGAAGAAAATACCAGAATGCAGAATTACAGAGCGGGAGATGTTAAGACAGGTCAGTAGACACAAGTACTTAAGTACAGTCATAACATCTGATGGCAGGTGCACTAACAAAATGAGAACCAGGAAAGCAAAGACAAAGACAGCTTTTGGAAAAATGAAGAACATATTAACAAATAAAAAACTGCCATTGGTAATAAGAAAGAGAATCCTAGATGCTGTATAGAACTTATTCTACTTTATGTATATTAAACTATGTACGAACAATTAGAATGAAGAATAAAGGCTGCCGAAGTATAGTTCTTAAGAAAGATAATTCACATTCCATGGATAACCAGAAAGACATTTGAAGAAATATTATAGCAAAGGAATATCTCAAACAAATGCTGTGCATAAGAAAAAGACAAAAGTTTCTTGGACACATCAACAGGGTGAAAGTCTCGAATAATTGGTCATGACTAAAAAGATAAATGGCAAAAGATGGAGAGGTCGAAGAAGACAGAAAGACCTGGATGGTTGACTGCATGATTTGGCAGGAAAACAGCAGTTCACTTGATTCAAGACATGTAAGTGTGGGTGAGTTGGAGAGAGATGACCATCTACAGTTATTTACTGGCACTGTCCAGTCCAGATGTCATATACAAACAAGAAAGGTAAACATCCTGTCATCTGTCCTGTATTGCACATTTCAGAATTTGAACACCCAAGAATGAACAGTCATTCTCCCATTATCAACAAGAATCTTGAGCTTAAAATAGTATTGTGTGCCGGTGTGTTTATTGTATGTGTTATTGGGGGCACTTGTTAAGCTATGTTATGCTGCCTTGATGAGCACGTTGATTTTGATTTGTACCTATTTTGAACCCATGTTTGCTGAGTGTTGCTGGATTTGTTATGCACATAATTCCAGTCATCAACTTCACATTTCTAGATTAGGTTTTTCTAAATGTTTTTTTTGAACAGGCGCATTTCTAAATGAACGCCGGAAAAGCTACATATTCTTTCAAGTTATAGCTTTATTCATTTTATTTAATTTTTGTTGACGTAGGATTCATGTGAATCTATACTTTATTTCCTCTCTCTAATTCTTCATCCTGTGTGTGTTTGTATGATTAAGGCTCACTCCCTTTGTACTCATTAAGTAATAAAGCTGTTCCTAATTTTTCCTACTTTATACATTCTAGATTAGTTATCCACTGTCTCCAGCCATTTTTCACTTCCAGGCTCCTACAGCTGTAAATTGGCAACACACTGATACAGAAGTCAAGCCAGTTCTGCATGTCACTTGACATGAGGATTTATTGATGGAATTGACGATAATGCTGATGAAGATGAACATAATCTGACTGCCGACAGTTTACCCCTGTCATGTGGCAAGTTCATTTATACTAACAGAAGTCCAGAACAGATAAAACGTCCATATACTCTACAGAGACATCACACAAAGTGACCACACAGGTACACATTCAGGCAAAGACTAACTCCCCACTTACAGTTTCTCCCACAATTCTCTGTCATGGGTTTCTCAGCCCATGTGACATTCTCAGTGGATCTCAGCCGACCACGTTAAAGTTCAAAAGGAAACTCATAACAATTGCCCTTTCTGTATAGAAAAAAACCCATTCTGCTACAAGCTTTACTCTGTTACCTCCAAGAGTGATGGCCACAGTGATGCTCCTTTCAAGAATATTGAGAGCCTGCCATTGCCTTCAAGAGTGTTGATCACTACTCTGTTGTCCCCAAGAGACAACACTATGATATCAGTTCAATCTATATTGAATGCTATGCTATTACTCCCAAGAATGTTGACTTCACTGTCATTGCCCCCAAGAATATTGACTTCACTGTCATTGCCCTCAAGAATGTTGACTTCTCTGTCATTGCCCCCAAGAATGTTGACTTCTCTGTCATTGCCCCCCCCCCCCCCCCCCCCAAATGTTGACTTCTCTGTCATTGCCCCCCAATAATGTTGACTTCTCTGTCATTGCTTCCAAGAATGTTGACTTCACTGTCATTGCCTCCAAGAATGTTGACTTCTCTGTCATTGCCCCCATGACTGTTGACTTCACTGTCATTGCCCCAAAGAATGTTGACTTCACTGTCATTGCCCCCAAGAATGTTGACTTCACTATCATTGCCCCCCAAGAATGTTGACTTCACTGTCATTGTCCCCAAGAATGTTGAATTCACTGTCATTGCCCCTAAGAATGTTGACATCACTGTCGTTGCCCCCAAGAATTTTTACGTCACTCTCATCGCCCCCGAGAATGTTGACATCACTTTCATTGCCCCCAAAAATGTTGATGTCACTGTCATTGCCCCCAAGAATGTTGACATCACTGTCATTGCCCCCAAGAATGTTGACATCACTGTCATTGCCTCCAAGAATGTTGATGTCACTGTCATTGCCCCCAAGAATGTTGACTTCTCTGTCATTGCCCACAAGAATATTGACTTCACTGTCATTGCCCCCAAGAATGTTGATTTCTCTGTCATTGCCTCCAAGAATGTTGACTTCTCTGTCATTGCCTCCAAGAATGTTGACTTCTCTGTCATTGCTTCCAAGAATGTTGACTTCACTGTCATTGCCTCCAAGAATGTTGACTTCTCTGTCATTGCCTCCAAGAATGTTGACTTCACTGTTATTGCCCCCAAGAATGTTGACTTCTCTGTCATTGTCCCCAAGAATGTTGAGTTCTCTGTCATTGCCCCCCCAAGAATGTTGACTTCTCTGTCATTGCCCACCAAGAATGTTGACTTCTCTGTTATTGTCCCCCAAGAATGTTGACTTCTCTGTCATTGCCCACAAGAATGTTGATTTCTCTGTCATTGCCCCCAAGAATGTTGACTTCTCTGTCATTGCCCCCAAGAATGTTGACTTCTCTGTCATTGCCCCCAAGAATGTTGACTTCTCTGTCATTGCCCACAAGAATGCTGAGTTCTGTGTCAATGTGCCTCCAAGAATGTTGACTTCTCTGTCATTACCCCCAAGAATGTTGATTTCTCTGTCATTGGCCCCCCCCCCCCCCCAAGAATGTTGACTTCTCTGTCATTGCCCCAGAGAATGTTGACTTCTCTGTCATTGCCCACAAGAATGTTGAGTTCTGTGTCAATGTGTCTCCAAGAACGTTGAGTTATCTGTCGTTGCTTCCAGGAATGTTGAGTTTCTTTGTCATTGCCTCCAAGAATGTTGAGTTCTCTGTCATTGCCTCCAAGGGTGTTGATTCGTCTGTCATTGCCTCTAAAAATGTTAAGTTCTTTCTCATTGCCTCCAAGAATGCTAAGCATTAAACATACACACCCCCCCCCCTCAATAATTTTTTTAGAAATATGTTATAACTATCAAGAATGTTAAGTGCAATGTCATTATCACATATAATGTTGGGTGATCTGTACTCACTGCCAAGAAAGTTGAGAACTTTGCAGTTACACCAAAGAGTGTTGAGCAAGATGTTATTACACAAGAATATTGAATGCTTTGCCATTTCCTCCAAGAATATTGTAGTAGTATGTTTTTACCCCCAAGAATTTTAGAGCTGTATCCTATAGCTGTAAAAAATGTTGAGCTCTGTATCATTACTGTAAGGAGAGTTGATGACTTCCTTACTTCATGTTGTTTAGTGCTCCACAGAAGTGGTGCTGCCATTAGTCCAACTGTATGACTGCCTTGTTTTTATTTTCAGCCTTGTGTGTGGCAAACCTTAATTACTTTGAGACACTTAGTCACATACATGTCACCTCACGCATAAAGAGATCAAGTGATGGTGTCAGAGACCTGATAAAGAATGTGAAGTTCAGAGCTTTCAGTCGGTAAGAACAGTTCTCTGTGTTCATTCTGATTTTGTTAAACTGTATCTGTGGTGTTATATTTTCATTCTCCCATGAGAACATTTGTGTTAAAAGTACATTTATCTTGCTTTTTTGTGAAAGGGGGTATCAAATCTGATTGTCCAAAAAAGTGTCTAAAAAATTGATTTGTTACTGTGGCTAAGAATACTAATAACTATAGTTATAAAGGAGAAACCTTAAACAGAGAAAACTTAAGTATTTCAGGCACATTGAATGTCATGAGAGTTTGAGAAGGAAGGGTATATAATGGAAAGGAGGGAAGACCAAGGCAAAGATGGCAACAAAACTTTGTTGATGATTTATTTTTTGGATGCATCTGCATTAGGGCATCTTGCTTACAACCAAGAGGCCTTCAAGAGATCTGACAGGGAAACAAATTTCCACAAGGGACATGCTAATGAATGAATGAGTGAGTTATAAAGGAGCATTTATTCCTTGTGAGATGAAATTATTGAGGAACAGGCTTTTTATTTTAGAAAAAAAAAGGGAACACAGATCTGACAAATCTGCCAAAAGTTTATTGTTTATCATGGTAGTGTTAGATAGACAACATTTTCTAGGTATTAAAAAAAAGCAAACTCATCCAGTTATGGGATGAAAGGCAAGCAAAATGTATCTCACATAGGTTTAAGGCCATCCAGGTATTGTCCTTGCTCATTCATCATTAGGTGATACTGAAGATATTCATCTGGGGCTATACTAGGCTAGATAGAATGATGGACTGGTGAAGACATAGATACAACCCACAAGGATGGAGAAAACCTTATGTGAATGCAGTGAGTCAAGGATGTGACAACCCTTACGTCTTTAACAGCAATGGTGATCAAAATGTGATTACCATAAGTGTCGGAGACTGGACATTGATTTGATAAAGCATAAATCAGATTCCTCATTCCAAAATCAGTATCTGCCTGGAGTTATCTGTAAATCATGATACTAGTGATATGACTTCAATGATTTATCTAAGGAAACAACAAAAATGTGTGGATAAATGCATTGTGTTCACTCCAATCACTGATTGTAATGCAATGACACAAGCTTCTTGAGACTTACTAAACCATCCAGGGAAGCATGAGAAACTTAACACATGTCTAAAGTGAAAGTTGATTTGAACTTAGCTTAAGAGAAATGAAGAGTAACAACTCAGATGTCTTCTTGAAGGTAATCACATGAAACTTGCAGTGAAGGACTTGAATACAACACTAGTTTCATTATATTTTCATTAAAAAAAAATAATAGCTGATCAATCAGTCAGTCATTTGCATGTCCCTTGTGGAATTTTGCCTCCCTAACAGCTCACCTGTAGGCCTCTCAGTTGCTGATTGGTTGGCTGATAGCTGATAGGTTGGGCAATTCTGCTATTATCACAGATGGACAACCACTGGATCGGGCTGATATTGTTAATGTGCTCGGAGAAATAGGTAGCAAATCCACATCATTACATAAAGCTAGGAGTATGGATTGGTGTGGCCAGGAATGAGAGGCATGCTGGACACATGAGAGGACTTGTCAGCCAACACAGGACTGGCACTGTCAGCCGCAGGACACTGATAGATGTGTTGGGGGTGGAGGGTAGGGAGAAATCTGATCACCTGTGGACATGTCCAGAATGCAGTGATGATGACCCAGACCATGATCCATAAAAAATAATTGTCAGCAGTAACATAGTTGTACTATATCTTATAATTTTTTGAGCCTCTGACTGTAGCAACAGTGTCAAGGACTACATTGAAAATCAGAGAGTTAAGTGGTTCAGTCATTTGATATGTGTGAATCCAGAACAACCAGCTGCTCATGCATGCAACTTGACAACATCTGGATATAGAGTGTGAGGACGATCAAGGAAAAAAT
The DNA here is from genome assembly GCA_009760885.1 of Achatina immaculata. NCBI lineage: Eukaryota > Metazoa > Mollusca > Gastropoda > Stylommatophora > Achatinidae > Lissachatina > Lissachatina immaculata. The sequence continues at coordinate 4,211,273 of CM019715.1, read as the reverse complement.
GAATAGATGGGGTGAAGGACATACTGAGAGAACATAACATGACAGCAACCCAGGCCTCTCACATTTCTCTGGACCAGCGTCTGAAACTCTCTTTGATGCTAAGGCATAAGTGGGCAGATAAGAAATAAAGACAGTAACAACACATTATGTTTTAGTTCACTCAGAATATAACAAATTTACCTGTAGGAAGGCAATACAAAAAACAGTGAAAGAAAATAAAGTTCCCAAATTCATTTCTTTTTTTTCTTTTTTTTTTTTTTTTTTGAATATGATTCAGGAATTTTGATTTGACTTTGAAATCTGGGACGGATTTGATGACTAAAGATTTTCGGGCACGTATAATTGATGGAGATGGAAGCTCAAGTTTTTTTGAAATTGATCAAAGCCGAATATTTTCAGGATATTTGACAGGTATTTCATATAACTTGCCATTTTTATTTTTGACAGATACATGGCTAAATGGAGGTAAAGTTTCTGAGAGAAACTGTTATTGTGTGTTGTGTGATATCAACTTAACCATAGAGAAAAAGAATGTAAGACTTGAGTTTTCTTGTTCTTACTTAATACATTGATAGCGGAAAACTGCTCAGGTTTAGAGAATTTAAGATAAAAACAGTCATCAGATATTGAAGAGTGAGTGCTGCAAAATAGACAGTACACGAGACATAACTGAGAAAATGTTTACTGTAAAAGCATAAGGCAAAATCTGGATATCTACATAGCTCTTCTTTTTTTTTTGCATTCTGTGGTTCTAGTCTCTGACGTGTATATTTATTATATGGATATAGTGTATTGTTCTTTTGGAAGTCATGCTTTTGGCCCCTGAGTTAATTGTCCAGTGTGACTCCCTGTTGTACTTCTTGGTAGAGGGGGCAAAACTGTAGGATGCACTCTGGAGTCTGAAGAACATTTTAAATTAGCTGGTACATCATAAAATATGAGCGATTGAATTTACAGTTGGATCTACGCATTTCTTCTACCAGACAAGCCAGATGTGACAGTACATGCTCATATTGAAGAAACCCTTTGGTCAATACAGATATTTGAGAAGGACATCTATGCAGTTGAGGTAATTATTTCTGTTTTTTTTTCCCCCAAGACTTTAACTACAGATAATGTTCTTCTGACTTCATTTTTAATTATGTAGGGGACTGGGTAGCGTAGTGGTTAGAGCACTCGTCTAGCAACCGAATGGTTGAGGGTTCGAATCTCCAGCTGAATGGAATTTTTTTTTTTTTTTTTTTTCTGACAATGTGGTTCCAAGGTTGACCCAATCTCATAAAATGGGTACCAGAGAAAATTCAGGAAGGAAAGACAGAGGAAAGGAACTAGCCACCCTACCTCATACGCTGATGGCCTAGCATAATGAGGTCTCTAACACTTCATCCCCTATGGCATTTGCAGTGGGACTACCTATCTAGTGTACATTGCTTTTGAAGCCTATAATACAGTTAACATTTTATGTTTACATATTCTATTGACTGTACTTCCAGTAGTATTTCCATGACAATCTTAAAGGAGGCTAACATATATCTATAATTTGATCATTCAGTAAAAGCCATGTCACTGTTGCCTTTGTTACATTGACAAGTGCACTAGAATTGTTACACCAACCAAGCATACAGTCTGCTTCTTTCTGTAATTCTTAGCAAACTGGTCAGTATCTGTCACTTGTTGTTATACCAAGATGTCGTCATATGTGATAAAGTTAGTCTTCTGTCAATAATTTGTTTACTCATAATACAACAGTGCGTATGTTAAAGGGGACTGAACTGTACATAGAATTCCTAGCTTGTTTTGCATCGTTTTTTTTGTTGTTGTCATGTCTCTTGTACAATTGTACTTTCTCTACCTCTTTTTTCCATCATGATTATGCTTGCTGCCACTGCCTCCAAGAATGACAAAAAGGTTTGATGGTTTGTCTGGTAAAAAGATTTGATGGTTTGTCTGACTTAGCAAATTACATCACATCTTGTAGTATATTTGTGTAATAAAGTTTTTTTTTTTTCCACATTATATTCTTTGAATTAAAAAATAAATCCTATTTCCCTGCCATTAAGGCATGTTGGGGATATTGTTTTAGGCCCATATTTCCCAGACCATCGATGCATGAATGCATGAAAGTGTGATGTGGTCAGTACCATGCCTGGCTGTATTTACCTTCCCAGATTTCTCTGGTCCCCATTTTTAGAGGCTGGGTGGACCCCGGGGTCTTTTTTTTTGTTTTGGTGTGGTTGTATCAGAAAATTGGGCTGCTGGAACTTGAACTTGGTACCAGCAGATCTGTAGATAGAGCGCCTAATCACTTAACCAATAAGGCTGCCAATTCATTGAATATGCCCTCCTAAATCAAGATGATGCAGGAGCAATGATCAGTGTCACTGTAAAACTTAAGACTTCACCTTTACAAGCTTGAGCAAAAATAGATGGCATGGAAGTCAGGTCAGTCACACTATCCTCATCATTGGTAAACTTACTAACATGGTAACCATTCATTGAAACCCATTAAGTCCAAGGAAATGGAACAGAATTATCATCCTTATTTCTTGTGTTTTTATTCTTCCATGGTCACCCCTGTAGCAGTGAAATCAGCATAGAATATTATGTTCTTCTCACTAAGCATTTTCATTTTCTTACTGACACGAGTATCAGCCCGTGCATTTCAGTCATTTGTGACATATATATATATATATATATATATATATATATATATATATATATATGGCAGCCTGGCTAGCTGAGTGGTTAGGCACTCAGTTTACTAACCCAGTGGTACTGAGTTCAGTCCCAGCAGTGGGATTTTTTTCTGGTACACACTAAAATGGCCCCGGGGTCTACCCAGCCTCTAAAATGGATACCAGAGAAATCTGGGAAGGTAAAGTGGCCAGGTGTGATACGGACCACATCACACTTTCATGTGTCAAAGGTCGTAGAAAATAAGGGCCTAACACCATATCCCGAATATGCTTTAATGGCATGAAAATGGGAATTATATATATATTGTATATCTTCTTCTTCTTCTTCGTTCGCATTGTCTGTCTATACCTGCAGTCCTGTCTCTTGGATAAATTTCACTGTTTTTTGTAATTCATGTATGGAACCGTAGAGCTTATCTTCTTTAGTGGTTTCACTGGGCCAGTAATTATTTCTCAGTGTTTCATAGTTGGTGCAGTTCTGGAGGATATGTTCCATAGTTTGGGGCACCTGGGCACATGTAAATAGATTAGTAGTACCAACCTTAAACTTCGTATACATATGACTTCGGAGTCGGGTGTGTCCTGTTCGGAGACGGAAGATGGTGACTTGTTCCTTTCTGTTTAGCATGTGATAGTCATCATGTGGTGGTGTTTGTGGCTTCCTGTAGGTTTTTATCATGCTTTTCTTCTGATTATAGGTGATCGGTATGTCTGGTTGCTCCATTTCAGTGCCCTCTTTGGCCAGATGGTCAGCTTTCTCATTGCCTGGTATCCCACAGTGGGAGGGAATCCATTGCAAAGTGACTCCATGTTGTAAGCCAATTTTTGACAAGGCATCCTTAAGGTCTGGTAGTTTGTTGCATTGAAGAGCTTCCAGTACTGATCTTGCATCTGTGAGAATTACTACAGGACATGTATCAATTCTGGAGTCTGATAGTTGTTCAACTGCAGCAGTAATTGCCCTAACTTCTGCATCAAAGTTGTTGCAGTATTTTCCAGTGGGTATGGAAATCTTGTCAATGGTGTTGTTTGGATATTCAATATGTGCTCCTGCCCCTCCATTCTTTATGGCATTGTGTGCAGATCTGTCTGTATACACACGTATCCAGGTGTCACATGGATATTTGTCATCTAGCACACTAAGTGTGGCTGTTGATCTTACAAGGCTGCTTTGCATCTCACCATTCTGCACACTTTTCACTTCAGTCTGAATAGTTATTTGTGTATAATCTGCTTCTTTCCATGGTGTATGCTCTGGTACAGATGATAATGGAGCGACTACAGTTGGAAGGTCAGGTATCAGCTTATGCATACGCTTGGCCTGGTGAATGAAGCTGCTTCTTTTAAGCCGACTTAATGCCAAGTTATTGAATCTCTCCTTCAGGGGATGGCTTACAGAGCTAAGGAATTTCTCTCCCATGGTCATGACCTTTGTGTCTCTACATTCCTTTAGCGTTTGAACACCAACTATTTTCTGCATTTCTACTATTGGTGTGGACCTCATGGCACCTGTGATAATCCGTAGTGACTGATTTTGAAAATATATTGTATATAAATGGAAGTGTTTGTATCTTGATAGCAGTGAAAGTAGGTGGAGGTTTATGGTTCAGTTTTACAAAAAGATAGAAAGAGTGGGGAAAGTGGGCAGAAACAAGAATGGCAGAAAGTAAGATGAGCACAAACAAATGAAGAACATACAACAATCCAATATTTTGGCAAAAGCCATTTGCAAGGATCACATAGAAAAACGTGTTGATAAAAACATGAAAATTAGACAAAAAAATATAGACTTAGCTTTTTTTTGGTCGCCGTCTGGTAAAAAAGAGGGGCACAAGTTTCTTCACCCTTTCTATCTTTTTGTAAAACTGAACAATACACCATTGTGGAGGGAAATGATCACCTACGCCACACGGCACGGCACTTGATTGATTGATTGAACCATATACCATTGTGGAGGGAAATAATCGCCTACGCCATGTGGCATAGCACTTGATTGATTGACTGAACCATACACCATTGTGGAGAGAAATAATCGCCTATGCCATTTGGCATGGCACTTGATTGATTGATTGAACCATACACCATTGTGGAGAGAAATGATTGCCTACACCACATGGCATGGCACTTGATTGATTGACTGAACCATACACCATTGTGGAGAGAAATGATTGCCTACACCACGTGGCATGGCACTTGATTGATTGATTGAACCATACGCCATTGTGGAGAGAAATTATTGCCTACACCATGTGGCATGGCACTTGATTGATTGATTGAACCATAAGCCATTGTGGAGAGAAATGATTACCTACACCACGTGGCATGGCACTTGATTGATTGATTGAACCATACGCCATTGTGGAGAGAAATGATTGCCTACACCACGTGGCATGGCACTTGATTGATTGATTGAACCATACGCCATTGTGGAGAGAAATGATTGCCTACACCACGTGGCATGGCACTTGATTGATTGATTGAACCATACGCCATTGTGGAGAGAAATGATTGCCTACACCACATGGCATGGCACTTGATTGATTGATTGAACCATACGCCATTGTGGAGAGAAATGATTGCCTACACCACGTGGCATGGCACTTGATTGATTGATTGAACCATACGCCACCATCTGCTTTCATTTCTAGAACCAGTTTTACCGCAGTCATCATTTATCAGATCCTGGTAGCAGGTTTGTTTGTTGCAAGCCATGCAGCTCTGCTTGATCACATCAGCCATAGACATTGTGATGTTATTCTGAGTGAAGTTTTAAAAACTCACAAAGACTATTCTTTTCAACATGGACTCAGCTGAAACTGTCTCCTACAGAACTGTAGGTTGTCTTTGCTTGACACTGACACTGTGTCAGTAATATAAGCACATATTTTTAACTATTTCACTCCAAAGCAACTCTGGCAGTGTTTTGTAGATCTTGTATACCTACTCAAATCAATGCTCAGAGCGATATTTAGGCGGTGTAAATCAACTGAAAAGTAGCATATTTCTAACCCAGTCTAGAGCAACTTTGTTCCACAATTTCTCATCAAGATTTATTCTGACAGAGCATGAAAAGTAACTGAGGAGTGAAATAGTTAATAAGCTAACCTCAGAGACTTTGATTTTCTGGCACTTGCTTGTTTTTCATTCCAGTTTCTCCTGTGACATGTATCTCTCTTCTGTCAATTTTTATTGCTGTTACAAACCACTAGCTGCATCTTTTTTTTTTATAAAATTGGCAAATGTATAGAACAACACTTGATGGTTCAAAAGAATTTAATCTGAATGTGAAGTCAAACCAGGGACCTTCTGATTGGCAGGCAAGTGCACTAACCACAGCACTACTGTAGCACCTGTGTCTTATAAGAGCATCCATCTAACTTCATACTGTAGAATAATACTGGTACTGCTAGATAAAGATTAGATGTGAAACTGTTACTTTAAACTATATCATTGACTTCATACTGTAGAATAATACTGGTACTGCTAGATAAAGATTAGATGTGAAACTGTTGCTTTAAACTATATCTTCTCTAGCCTGCCTGGAGACTGCTTAGCCAAAAAGAGAACCCCAAAAATGATACAATGGTAGCATACAGAGCTTCTGATTTCACTTCAGATGTTTTCAATGGGTAAGCATCATTTTGTCTTTGTTTCTTCATTTTTTTTTCTTCATTCTTCCTTATGTGTTGTTATTAGCAAAAGTGAAAACCCTCCCTTAGAGCCATTCATGAGCCTCCTTGTTTGATTCTTTTCTTGTCTTATTGCATTTTGAAGTTCTGTATTTGTCTGGTTGTCTCCAGGTCTACCCTGTCTTTGTTTTTCTGGTATCCATTTCTTATCTCTGTCTCTTGTTCTTTTTCATGTGTTATGTTACTGCTTTTCTTACTGAATATTTTATTCTGCTTATGTTTAAAAATCTTTGTTCAAAATAGTATTCGTCTGTTGGAAAGGGGCATATATGTACAGTCAAACCAGCTTAATGTCTCATCGTCGGGGTCATCAAAATATGGTTACGTTAAGTGGAATTGACAGGGTCCATTACAAGGGCTTTAACTGTGTGTGAGTGTGTGCATGTCTCTCCATCCATCCCACATTTGCTACATTAAATACATAACAAACAGCCAAACATTGGACACAAAATGTACTAATCACAAAATATATTAATCTCAAATATACTAATCACAAAATATATTAATCACAAAATATATTAATCACAAGTAAGTCTTAGTCTTACAGTATCTTATATCCTTCCTGTGCCGTTAAACGTCACATAGGGCTCGCAAAGTAGTTCGCCAGTTTTTCCTGTCTTCGGCGAGTCTTTCAACCTCATCAAAGGATTTTATGCCTGTTAATTTGGCCTCTCTTAACAATGTCCTCTTCAGAGTTTCATGCGGTCTGGTCTGCCTCTTTTTCTTCTCGGCCTGTTGTGTTCCACTTTATAGATTGTTTTGGGATTCTCTGATCATTTCTTCTCAATACCTGTGTTACCTGTGCACCATTTTTTTCATTATGAAGTCTGTTGTAATCCCAAAAAGTAAAGGAGACAGTATACATCCTTGTTTCACACCTGTTTCAATCTGGAACCATTCACTCACCCCTTCTGTCTTGACTGCACAAACATATCCATTGTATAAGTCCTTAATGATGTTGAGAATTTTAGATGGTATTCCATGTAGACATAAAATTCTCCATAATGAATCTCGTATTAATGGTTTCTGCTTTTCAATATGTTCTTCAAGTATTATTCTGAGAGTAAAGATCTGGTCAAGACAGCTTCTCCCTTTTCTAAATCCTGCTTGTTCTTCTCTCATTGCAGTATCCACTATATCTTTGAGTCTATTCAAAATGACCTTGCAAAATACTTTTGACACAACTGATATTAAGGTTACTTCTCTCCAGTTGTTACAGTCACTAAGGTTGCCTTTTTTTGGTATTTTAACAATGATTCCTTTCTTCCAATTAGAAGGGACCTTTTCTTCTTTCCAAATCTTGTTAAACATTCTCTGTAGTTGTCTTGTATTGTCACTATTGATAGCTTTTAGCATTTCGGCTGTTATTTCATCTTCACCTGCAGCTTTGTTGTTAGCCATTAAATTCACTGCTGTTTCAATTTCATGCAATTTAATTTCATCTAGGTTGACATTTAGTTGTGGGGCTGGTAAGTCAGTTTCAAGGTTTAACAATTGTTCTGGGTGTGGTCGATTAAGTATTTCTTGGAAGTGTTCAGCCCATCTTTGCTTTTGGTCTTTATTTGATGTTAATAGTGTTCCAGTTTTGCACAGGATTGGTCTTTCTTTAGATGTAATAGCACCTGTTAGCCTCTTTTGTATGTTATATAAAGTTTTGCTGTCTCCTGTTTTTGCTGCTTTTTCTACCTCTTTCGACATATTGTCTATGTATTCTCTTTTATCCCTTCTAGCTGAACTTTTTACTTCCTTGTCTATTTTTTTGTATGTTGCTTTCGCCAGATCTTTTCCAAGATCTGTTAGTCTTACAGTATAGATAACACTAAAATCGAGCAGCATCTGACATGTCAGCAGTAGTAGTAAAAAAAATGCGTGATTTTACGTTGTGTAGTGATAATTGGTATATTAATCAAAATGTTATTTTAAGCACAATCTCTCTCTCTCTCTGAACCTTAAGTGCCCAGGGCACATGGGGTTTCCGCAAGGGTTTCCCACAAATGCCTGTCCTTGTCTTTTTTTCTGCTCTTGCCCAGGTGAGCCTTCTATTGCTCAACATCCTTTCTGTTGTTCTTCTCCATGTCTCATTTGGTCTACCCTTGTTCACCATCTTAGTGCTATTTTTGGTAGTGAGTTGTCAGTCATTCAGAGCACATGTCACAACCATCGCCAGCGTCTTTCCTCAATAATTGCTGTCAGTGCCTGATAAGCATTTCTTTCTTTCCCTTGCTTCTGTTTTTGTAGCAGTCTGATAGTTTTTTTAACAGATAGGGTTGCTGGCCCTATGCCGAACCCTCCTTAGTCGCCTTTTATGATCATATGTGGTAGGGTACAGTGGTCCTATTCTTTGCAGATCTCAGGTACCACACATTTAAGTGCAATACACCACTAAAAATGTCATTTGTCATGTCAGGCTTAGTGTAAATGAATAAGCACATCATCTCAAACAAGGTTACAGATTGAGCATAAGAAACAGTTTTGGTGGGCATCTGGTCCGTGAGAGACTCGGTGTTGTCGTCAGCACTATCCTCAGTTCAGAACATGCTCATTATAAGAACTTACATGCTTTTGCTTAAGTTTGACTTAAGTAAAGACACGTGAAAGTCTCATTCAATTTTGTCTCGGTTTTTAACAAGTTTCAATACAGTTCAAATGTCAGTTCCCAATTTATCCGCAGTATTCTTTCTCATAACTTTTTCATCAGCTTGCTTCAGAATACCCATTTTAGCATTTAAAACCAGATCAACAATGGTTTAGTAACCTTTATCTGTGAGAATGAGAACCAGAGTGAAGTTCCTGGCTGTTACGATTCACAGTACATTACTCGAAACTCACGTTACCAACTAAACACTGCCCACATTTTGATCAAGAAGACAAACATTGACCAAAAGAAGCCAGTTTTTAATCATGTTCTTTTGAAAGGGCAGCCGTGGTAAGCCTTTCATTCACACCACCTGATTTTTGATGCCCACATATTCAAAAGGTTGATGCAGCATGTACTCGGTGATCAAACGGCCAGCCCCTTCTTTGATGAGTCACGAAATTGATAAGGCTTTGTGAGATATTTATAGCTTGGACTCACCCAGTTTGTGATACAAAGCAGAGTCTTTAACTCCTCTTGGTGCAAAAATACGGTGACATTAACTGCTTTGTGCCAATAACCGGGGTGATATTAACCGGAATAAAGCCCATTAAATACTTACGAGAGTAGACTGGGGATACAAATTTATGTGACATTATTCAAATTGTGACATAAAGCGATGTGATATTAAGTGGGTTCAACTGTATATGCAGTTGTGTATTGACTTATGGCTATATATGTAACTGGGGAGTCTGGCCATAAGTTGATTTGGCCATTTTTTAGTCCTTATAAAGGGAGGTCAGACACTAAATACATTACTACTGTAACATGTTTTAATATTTACCAGAAAACAGGCGATTGTGTTTTTTTTAAAATTTGAAGCATTCTACAACATTTAATTTATTAAATTACACAATCTCCAGCATTACTTATTGTGATATTACAGCTAGTATTAGCAAAAAGCTGAGAAGTAGTATCACCAGCTACCCTTCTAGCACATTTTGCTGCTGGACCAAATAAAAACATCCTCGTCTTTTGAATCAGCGCCACGTGGGTCCAAAAATTCAAAATCTCTACTACTACATTCTCTTCACCGCAGTGTGGACATTTTTTAATTAAATCCTGAGCTTGTAATGCAGAAATATGCTGCTCTGGATGAAATAAACTACTACTGGAAGCCATATTTGTTGATAAACAAAAACCTAGCAACGATAAACTTCGAAAAAAACTCATTATATTAACACATTACCACTCTGAATTCATCTGAAACACGTGCCTTGTGTCGACAAATGGATTCCGGAAGGAAGTCCAGCTACTGGTTTTAAGTATGCTTTGATTATTTTCAAAATTAGAGAGCTACAAACAATTATCGCACTGCGTGGAGAATGGGGTACTGAGGGAAAAAAAACCTCGCAGGATGCGTCTCAAAGGGTACATAGAGTTAATAGATATCTTACTATCACTTCAAAGTACTAACAGTGCAAATTAACACAGTAATTGTGTGGAAATTAATAAGAAAATATGAATCACAGCACATTAAATAATGAATTGCACTATAATAACTTTTCAGTGACACACAAAAATGTACATACATGCACATACACCCACATGCGTACATTTTGCACTCACCAAAAGATGATGTAGTGCGTTTGTTCACCAGAAGTTGATGTAATGTGCTTGTTCACCAAAAGATGATGTAATGTGCTTGTTCACCAAAAGATGATTGCTTCTTGGCCTTTTGGCTAAGATCAAAGTGGCTACGATCAAAGTGTCCTCTTGGCAGTACCCTGATCAAAGAGCCCTTTGGTTAAGACAAAAGCATGGTTATTTTTTAACTAAATGAGATGCTTGAGGCCTGCCCTGCACAATTAATGTGGGGGGTATGGTCCACATCTCGTTACAGGTGGACCCGGTTTGCAGTACCACCGGGTCACAGCCTGTTATTTCGTTGTCTTAAAAAGAAAAAAAGGTGATCCTTTTTGGCTAAGATAAAAGTGGCTGAGATCAAAGTGTCCTCTTGGCACGTACCCTGATCAGCATACCCTGTGGTTAAGACAAAAGCATAGTTATTTTAACAGTGAGATGCCTGAGGCAAGCCCTGTACATTCAGTGCCGGGGGTATGGTCCATGTCTCATTACGGGTAGGCCAAGTTTGCAGTACCACTGAGTCCAATGCCTGTTGTTTTTGTTGTCTAAAAAAATGATGTAGTGTATTTGTTTACCAAAAGATGATGTAGTGTGCATTTTCACCAAAAGGTGATGATGTGTGCTTGTTCAACAAAAGATGATGTAGTGTGCTTGTTCACCAGAAGATGATGTAGTGTACATTTTCACCAAAAGGTGATGCAGTGTGCTTGTTCACCAAAAGGTGATGCAATGTGCTTGTTCACCAAAAGGTGATGTAGTGTGCATTTTCACCAAAATGTGATGTAGTGTGCTTGTTCACCAAAAGGTGATGTAGTGTGCATTTTCACCAAAAGGTGATGCAGTGTGCTT
>CM019715.1:3459457-3469457 GCA_009760885.1 Achatina immaculata | reverse complement strand
TTTGTTTGTTCTCCTATCAAGGACATAAAGGAGATGTTGGGTCTGTCCCAGAGGCTGAGATAAGTTATTTGTAAATTTTTCATTAATTTTTTTCATTTTTTATTGTTTGATTAACATAAAATTAATGTGAATCTTTACTTTGTCTCCTCTCTCTGATTCTTCATCTTGTTTGATTTTGTTTGATAAAGGCTCACGCCGAAACGTCACAACTGTGTTATCGTTAATAAATAAAGCTGTTCCTACTTTTTTTTTTCTAGTTTATACATTTTGGAAGTTGCCTTAGGCCGCTAGAATGATGGAGGTTAAAATGTTACAAAACGATGTTACTAGACACTTTGGGGGCAAAGTTAAGGACATCATCAGCAGGGCATTCCGAACGTTCAAGGAGTGGTCGTATATGAGTGCAACGTCTAGTGAAAGGAGTGGTCGACCATGAGTGCAACGTCTAGTCAAAGGAGTGGTGGAGCAGGAGCGCAACGTCTATTCTAGGAGCGATCGACTACGAGTGCAACTTTTAGCCAAGGAGTTGGTCGATCACGTTCTACCCGCAACAAGACAGCTATTTGTAACCGCCCGAATTGTTAAATCCTACCTCAAAAGAAATGTTAACTTTACATATAAGAATGCACCCAAAACAGGGAAAACAAAGATTAAAGGGGATTATCTCTGAAGGTGCAGGAACACAAGTAAAGATCTGTTGTGCTTTAGAAATCCACATGGGGACAGTAGGCGTAGCGACCAAGAAAGTTCCGTGGGGATGAATGATGTATTGCTGGCTTATCTTAGGCTAGCGTTTCCACCTGTGGGGAGTTGGCGTTATCTTCCGACAGTACAAAGTCGAGTCTATAAATTATAAATTCTTCTGAGGATAAGAAGCGATAATTTGCGATTCAGGAAGTCATTTCTCTTTTGGGGGTTTCAGGTAGAAATGATAAAAGAACTGACAAATGAAATCGGCGGAGAGATATAGCGTAAACACAGCACTGGAGTAGCGCAGATCATAGTAGACTGTCATATTCTGAGAAGGCTGTGGGTTGGAGTATTGAAATAGTCACATCCCGGGTGTAAGAAATAGAGAAATCACTTATTTATATTAGGGAAACTGTCAAGTTTTTAAAAAAAAATAAATCTCGACTTTTGATGTTTTCCCACTCTGCCTGGTCATTTCCTGCCATGCCATCTTGTTAGATCGTCGATTATTTTGTTTTTCAGTCTTCCTCTTTCCATTTGTCTTCCTTATAGTGTATCCATTTATATTATCAAATTCCCAATGGATGTATATCGTCTTTTGAAGGATTCCATTAACTTTCTCACTTCTGAATTACTTTCCACGCTGAGCCAGAAGAAGATAAATTTGTTGAGAAATGTTGCTAAGAAGATGCTGAAAGGATTCTACTGTATAATAAAAAAAAACCATTACTAAGGTTAGAAGTGTGCTACTTTTCATTTTATTTAGACTTACCTAAATTTTCCTTCGAGCACTGACTCCCATAGGCGTCCGAGATCTACCAATCCTACCAGTGTTGTCTTGGAGCACAGGAGTTAAATTCCTTATTGTCTGTGACTTTTGACAGTCATGGCCCGTCAGTCATGGCCTGTGAACATTCACAAGCATATCCCATCTCACCCCAGCTATCTTGTGTGTGGGTCTCTCACCCCAGGTATCTTGTGTGTGGGTCTCTCAACCCAGCTATCTTGTGTGTGGGTCTCTCACCCCAGCTATCTTGTGTGTGGGTCTCTCAACCCAGCTATCTTGTGTGTGGGTCTCTCAACCCAGCTTCTTGTGTGTGGGTCTCTGTTTTTCGTCTTTTAAAAGGAAAGATAAAAGTTCTCGTTTCCCTGCCATTAAGTCACACTGAGGATACGGTGTTAGGCCCGTTATTTCCAAGACCATCAGCATATGAAAGCGTGATGTGGTCAGTATCACGCATGGCCGCACTTACCTTCCCCAGATTTCTCCGGGTACCCATTTTTTCAGAGCCTGGGTGGACCTCCCGGGAGCAAAAGCTTGACTGGCGTAGTGGTTGGTGCGTTAGTTTCTCATGGTGAGGTGTGTAGTTCAAGTCTGACCCGAGACGCTCCAGTCATCCGGCTGTAAAAGTGGGTACCACGCAATCCTTTTGTGTGGTGAGGTGTGTAGGAAAAATAACGATACGAACAATATGTCCCTCTTGGTGCCTGTACAGCAGATACGGAAAACCAGTGGCACGCCCGTCTGCGCCAGTAGTTTACGTGGATCACAACCTTTGAAGGTAATCTCATTATGGAAAAAAGACATGCATAATTTTCTGGAAACTCTAACAGTATTGATTTTATATTGCAAAATTATGGTAGCCTGGCTTGATAATATAATACATCAAATTTAATAATGCGTGTTTTGCCACTGTCAGGTTCATAAAGCTGGCATTTTTTTAAAAAGCGTGTGACCCGCATGAAGATGAAAACTTTTTTTTTTTTTTTTAAATTTTGGTCCAGCGAACAAAAAAGGGTTGCCCATTCCTGATAGGACTAAGTTTTATTTATTTATGTTTTTTTTTCTCTTTCCAAAAATGAAAATGAAGGATTTCTAGAGCCTTTTTTTTTTTTTTAGGAAGGTGAAAACGCTGTCCTGTTTGGCAATCAACAATCCATAAATGACATGCTAGTCCCAGAGTTGGCGACCCATAACTGACATGCTAGAGTCAGGGTTGGCGACGCATAACTGACACGCTAGCGTCAGGGTTGGCCTCAGTAATTGTATTTATTTATTTATTTTTTAAAATTAATTCACACATCCCGGGTGAAAATATCTTCTAGACATCTCATGACACGCTATATGAGCGCTGCTCACTACATGTAACATTCACAATTTAAGCGCAGACATGGGAATGAAGCAAAACAATCAGCAAGCACAGACAAATTTGTCTGACTTTGAGACGCACTGGAAACTATAATCCGACAGACTTCTGTGTAGCTAACATCTTTGGTAATGATCTTGAAAACAGAAGTGAATTTGGATTGTGAGCGGGCTGGTCCTTCATCCGGTATAAAGAACAGGATTCTCGACAACAGCTACAGCCATAAGGAACACATCTATCCTTCCCTGCCTCGTCCGGCCAGTCTGAAGTCATTCCATGACAGAGAGCAATACTGAGCAAAAAAACCTGCCTCAGTGGTGTAATTTCACTTTCAAGTAGAGATCTTGCTTTTGGACGTTGTGTTATTTCGATGGTTCCTAGATATTTCTCATTCGTTACTTTGGCGCTTTGTTCCGAATTTTCACCCCGCTTTTAGCGACGTCACCGATGGCTGTCTGCACCAGCGCCAGTCAAGTTTCTACACCACCCGCCCTACCCCGGGAAAAGTCAAAATAGTAGATATTCTACTTTAAATATGTAGATCATTTATTTTGTAACAATTTGCACAGAAAGTAGAATGAACGAACGAACGAACATACTTTATTTTCAAAGGGTTAAGAATTGGGCACGCAGGCCTGTCTGACATTCTGCCCTTCATCATACAGCATTCACTCAGTCACAGTCATTCAGCGTTTGTTAATGAGCATATTAATCATGAAGACGCATTTAAATGATTACATAAATAAGTAATAAACTTATCTTATGTCCATACACTCTACACTCTGATTTATGCAACAACATGAAATAAACTTGCATTCTTACATTCATTCAAAACTAACAAATTTATAGAAAAGCAGTATAAAAAACAGTTACAACAATCAAGCCATACTTTAAACTACTTTAGACTATGCTTAGGGAGGCATATAGTCCATATCAAACAGATGTTGACAAAGTTTAAAGTTACAAGAACGAATATTACTTGAAATGGTAGGGCATTCCAAAGGTGGGCAGCTGAGTAAGAGAAGCTTTTTTTTTCAAAGATACCAAGTCTTGGTTTTGGGAGAATACAATTGTTTAAGCGTTGACTGTGTTTTGGGTTGGATTTGAGCAACGACCACAGATAAGGTGGAGCATTGTGGGATAGAATTTTATGAATTAACTTGGCCTTGTTGAAAAGAAATCTCTTCTTGAGGGGTAGAATATCAAGATGTTTGTCCTTATTTGTAATACGTGCTGCATGTTTGTCATCTATAAGCTTTACTGCTCGTTTTTGAAGTGAGTAAAGTCTTTTCATGTTTGACATGGAACAACCATCCCAGACTGTGGAACAGTAGTCCAAGTGTGTTTGTATCTGTGATATGTAGCATATTTTTCTGGTGTCTATGTCAAGAAAATGTAGAAGAACTAGCAGAAAAGGAATGCTCACCATGCTCATCCTCTCACTGGATGCGCTCAACAGGCGAGACAATGAAAGGTTTCTAGAGCCTTTTTTTGTGTGTGTGGGGGGGGGGGGGGTGTGTGCTGAGGACGCTGTACGATTTAGTAGTCAGAGACCTATAGCTGACATGCTAGCGTCAGGATTGGTGAACAATAGCTGACATGCTAGCGTCAGGGTTGGCGAACAATAGCTGACATGCCAGCGTCAGGGTTGGTGAACAATAGCTGACATGCTAGCGTCAGGGTTGGCGAAGCATAGCTGACATGCTAGCGTCAGGGTTGGCGAAGCATAGCTGACATGCTTGCGTCAGGGTTGGCGAACCAGAGTCTACAAAGACCCTGTCCCACCTCTCTGCCAGTATCCCCAATAACAGGCCTAGCCGGCTAACAGGGCAGGGATAGCCATAGTTCTCATGGGGGTGGGTGGGTGAGGGGGGAATCTGCTAAAGACTACTGCACGCTCCTTGCTTCTTCAGCTCCATTCAGAGCCGACATAATCCACTCTCAATCCGACACAATGCCGTGCTTCAACATCTTCGCTGCATCGGTTGCAAATAACACTGTGCTGGCAATTCCAGAGAATAAGAAAAATAAGAAGCATTTTCCATGTTCGACACGTTCGGAAACCTAAGACATCATGTGACCCTAGGGGCAGTAGAAACAACAACAAAAAATATTTCATAACCTTTTTCTTTGAATGTAGGCCAGACTCGATCTGTTCTTACTTTATGGGATGTTTTTCGCATTTGTAATCAAAGGTTTAGATAAATTGAACACATTCCTCATCACTGATTGGCGGTGTAAAACAAAAGGAATATACAGCCTAATTTACCCAAGGCGCTGAGAAACTAGGGACAGAGCCGTCCCTGGGACATCTGTCATGACAAACTTGCGAAAGACAATAAGCCCCCTATGAAGCACCTGTTAAATCTGCTGAATCTTGTGCTTGAGATAGATGAAAAAAAAATTGTCAGTGATGAATCACGACGTACAGAGGAGTTTTCATGTTGGATGTCTGAATCATCTAGGTTCTGTGTTGGATGTCTGAATCATCTAGGTTCTGTGTTGGATGTCTGAATCATCTAAGTTCTGTGCTGGATGTCTGAATCATCTAGGTTCTGTGTTTGATGTCTGAATCATCTAGGTTCTGTGTTGGATGTCTGAATCATCTATATTCTGTGCTGGATGTCTGAATCATCTAGATTCTGTGCTGGATGTCTGAACCATCTAGGTTCTGTGTTTGATGTCTGAATCATTTAGGTTCTGTGTTGGATGTCTGAATCACCTAGGTTCTGTGCTGGATGTCTGAATCATCTAGGTTCTGTGCTGGATGTCTGAATCATCTAGGTTGTGTGTTGGATGTCTGAATCATCTAGGTTCTGTGTTAGATGTCTGAATCATCTAGGTTCTGTGTTGGATGTCTGAATCATCTAGGTTCTGTGTTAGATGTTTGAATCATCTAGGTTCTGTGTTGGATGTCTGAATCATCTAAGTTCTGTGCTAGATGTCTGAATCATTTAGGTTCTGTGTTAGATGTCTGAATCATCTAGGTTCTGTGCTAGATGTCTGAATCATCTAGGTTCTGTGCTAGATGTCTGAATCATCTAGGTTCTGTGCTAGATATCTGAATCATTTAGGTTCTGTGCTGGATGTCCGAATCATCTAGGTTCTGTGTTGGATGTTTGAATCATCTAGGTTCTGTGTTAGATGTCTGAATCATCTAGGTTCTGTGTTAAATGTCTGAATCATCTAGGTTCTAAGCTGGACGTCTGAATCATCTAGGTTCTGTGCTGGATGTTTGAATCATCTAGGTTCTGTGCTGGATGTCTGAATCATCTAGGTTCTGTGTTGGATGTCTGAATTATCTAGGTTCTGTGCTAGATGTCCCACAACGGTAACCGCAGCAATCTTAAGTTCCCACATCTTGACAACCTGTCAGCAACATTTCTGACCACTGTCCGAGTGCTAATCATTGTTTAAAATCTGTGTAAGTGTCAGATTGTCCAGTTGCAAAAAGACTGCAGACTTTTGTTAACACCTACCTAAGGAAGATCCTTCAGATTAGATGGCCAGATAACATTAGCAATGAAGAGATATGGCAGAAAGCGAACCAACCTATAGTGAAGGAAATGACAATGAAAAGACGCTGGAGATAAATAGGACGTACGCTTCGAAAGCCTATCACAAACTTAACCAGACAAGCTCTCACCTGGAATCCCTAGGGAAAAAGGAAACAAGGAAGAAACACCTGGCGAAGGAGTCTTGAAGCATAGATTAAAAAAAAGATGGACTACACTAGGAGACGGATAGAAGAAACAGCCCAGGACAGAAATAAATGGAGAGACCTTGTTGATGGCCTGTGCCCCAAATAAGGGCAAAGAAGACGAAGAAGTAAGGAAGATTGTCAAACCGACCAATCATATTCAAGCTTTCTCCTACGTATGCTTTCACAGACGCCTGCTAATAACTGTCTTAAGTTGAGAAACGCCGCTGACAACTACCCGCTCGAACAGTCTGCTACAATGGTTCCCAAACCTTTTCCGGCTGTCGTCCCCTTGTCTCCCAGGCCACACCCTTAGAAATATTTTTCGTTCAGTTGATTCCGATGTTATCTATTGCGCCCTTTTCACTCATCGTTTTCCCCAACCCTCCAGGGGCGGTGCAGCCCACTCCTGACACCTACTGTCTATGATACACGTTAAATGGTTAAAAAAAAAACGTCCTCGCTTTGTCCTCCTTACAAGATCTTTCTTTTTTTCCACCTCCCACATCTTTCATACGCAATGTTATCAGAAGATAACGTGGCGGGAAACGCATCTTAACGTAGATCGTAGACACATCTCCATTCACGGCAACATCCCCACGGCAGCAGCAACAAGCAACAGAAAGGAAGCTAAACTTGCTGGAAGACTAGTGGAAGCCGCCCCCGCTGAGTGATGTACTAAAGTGTGTACCGCCTGACGTACTGTATATGTGCTACAGGAAACCTCTCACATATGGTAGACCAGCGGTTCTAAAAATTGTTTTTCTGGCATCTTTGTGTCTCTCAGGCCACATCACCCCCCCCCCTCAAAACCACTCACACCCCCAACCACCGTCTTTCGCTCAGTTCCCTCTTCCCTCACTGTCTTCTTCCGGCCATCCAAAGATGGCTAAGATCCTATACTACCTCCTTTTGGTGCTCCCAGTAATTGGCTGATGTTTTCCTTTAGTCTAATAGCGCAGCTGAAATCTTGATGTGGTGTTGTTTTTTTTTCAAAGTGATGACGCCAATCTAGGATCTAGTCAGGAATTTCAAGCATCCGCCCTAAGGCGCTTCCCATCCAGCACCACGCTTGTGCTTCAAGATCAACAAACATTGATTACATAAAACACAAGTCTGCAGTTTCAAAGAGATACAAGGCGGAGGAGGAAAACGAAGAAGAAGAAAAAAAAATAATCTTACATCTTACATCCTTCCTGTGTCGTTAAACGCCACACAGGGATCGCATGATAGTTGGCCAAGTTTTCCTGTTTTCGGAGAGCTGTTCAATCTCATCAAGGGATTTTATGCCTGCTAAATTGCACTCTCTTAGCAATGTCCTCTTTAGAGTTTCACGTGGTCGACCTCTTTTTCTTCGGCCTGTGGAGGCAAATACATTAGCAAATATTTAACATCAAATGATCCGGCACAAGACTGAAAAAAGAAAACAAAACTGCCGTAACCGAAAACTTCCACAAAAAAAAAAAAAAACCACCAACAACAAACACCATACCTTGCTACCTGTTGCACTACATCAACAAAAGCGAAGCACAGATTTCTAGAACTCACTTTCAGCTGGATGCACTGTTATTTGGGTCAGCTATGATTAAGTTTAAAAAAAAAAAAAAGAAAAACATTTTACTACCAAATATTCGATGAGAAAGAGTGGTCTACGATTATCTCCTGGGTATAATTATGCATAAAACAAAATATATAAATGCGCTCAAAGCTACAAGAGTTAAAACTATGATAACAGAACATACATGTCGAATATACAGCGTATATATCTATACATATTTTCTCTTCCTTTTCCTAGTTGTTTTGGTTTGTCTAGGCGTGATCTTGTATGATTACAGTGTACAGCAAAACGTTGTAACTGCCCGCCTGTTAATTAATAATGAGAGATAAGAGAAATGGCAACTGCGGTAGAACTGGTTCTAGTAATAAAGTTAGACAGAGGCGTATATAATTCAGTTATGCGAAATAAATAAATAGAAAGAGTGGGGGGGGGAAGAGTGGACAGACACTAAGATGTGTATGTATAACATCATCATCATCATCATCATCATCATGTGCCGTGCCGACTGGCGTTGGCTATTATGCTTCTCCAGAGTACACGATCCTTCATGCAGGCCATCAGCTCAGTTGGTGATCTCCTCTCACACCATCCCGTCAGACTGTCCAGTATCATTTCTCTTGGTCTTCCTCTTGATCTTCTTCCTTCTATTTTTCCTGTTGTTATAATATTTTCAATGCCCCCTCTTCTCATTGCATGTCCTATGAAAGTACATTGTCTCTCTCTTATCTTTTTGACAAGGCTTTTTGTCTCTCCAGCTCTTCTCCTACATTCTTCATTAGTTATTTTTGTTATGTATAACGGAGAACAATATTTTGACAAAAAAGCCTTTTTCAAGAACTGCATACAAAAAAAAAAAGAGTACAACACATTAAAAAAAAAACTGAAAAAAATAGAGGAAGTATTAATCCCTCAACTATTTTGGCATCCGCCTCTTAAGAAAGGTGGGCATAAAATGTGCCCAGGCTCGTAAGCTCGAAGAAGATGCTGGTAAGCTAGAAGGCGACTGGATGATATATGAGATAAAGAGACGATTACCTGTTGGCAAACAACCTGCCGTCAAGCACCAGGTGGCCCCAGCTTGTTCCTGTTGGATAACTATGGCCCGGACAAAGTCCTCCCAAACGGGCGTTTGTCGAAATATTGAATCGTTGTACGTTCTTCATTTACATGCACTCATCTTATTTTCTGCCACTCTCGTTCCTTCCTATTTTCCTCGACATATTGTCCATCCTTTCACAAAAAAAAAACTGAACCATACGCTTTTGCCTACTTCTGTTAATTAATATATCTGTTCTTATTACTGTTTAAAATATTCTTAAAGATAATAATATCCAGTATTACTACGCTCAAAATGCTGCTACAAATGTTACTACATTTGCAGCCGTGTAACTTTACTCCACTTACTAATGTTACTAAAGTGTTAATGTAACTTTACTTTAAAATGTTACCAGACCTTCAATATTACTGCGATTACAACAGTTTCCACGCTTATAAACGTCACTCTTATTTATTTTTTATAAATGCTACTATATTTAAAATAGCACTACATTTACAAATTTGCAAAGCTACAATTTAAAAAAGTATAGCTACATTTACAAAGATTACTTCCCATGGCTTGTGCGAGCATTGCTGATAACGCTAATGGGGTATGTTAATAATATTATCAACTTTCAAAGCACTGTCACTTCCGATATCAGCTAGAGCGATGTTAACTACAGATGTAGGTAGCAATTAGGGTAATCATCTTTTTTCTTCCTCTCTCTTTCATAAATACACCAAACTATAGGGTTTAGAAAGTCTAACGTTACATATAAACTTTATACCTAGCGCAAACACGAGAACATCACGGCAGATAGTCCGTTTCACAATCAAGTTAAAACATGCGCCAGATAACGGCTCTGTACT